>VUQH01011786.1:4579-16526 GCA_015106775.1 Etroplus canarensis
TTGTGTAAAAAAAAAAAAAAAAAAAAAAAAAAGAGGGTTGGCTATTGCAGTGGCCAGCCATGGTTGTGATTGGCTGCAGAGGACTCTCAGGGACATATACTTTGTGTGTTTTCATATCGTATGTTCATGCTCGCATCAATTGTTTATATCTCTGCAATTGTATTAGATTAACTGAATGTGAAGCGCACTTTAACATGATAATAGTACCAGCCAGTGTGAGGAGGGTTGGGAGGTGATGGAGAGCTTTACTAGCTTCACAGTCAGGAGGAGTTTTCACGGTGAGAGATGAGTGGCAGACAGGTAATGGTGACTCTCCAAGTGCTTCAGAGTCTGCGGTCAGTGGGCAGTGTGCAGTCCTGTGCGAAGCTGGTGGTTTGGGGTTTTATTTGATGATCTGAGGACAGTCGCTCCAGGCTTTGGCCTTCCGTTTGGCCAGTGCAAGCCAGGCCGGCTCTGTGGAAACCTGTGGAGAGTCACTGGAGGGGAAGCGTTTTGACACCTCTTTGACAGCAGGTGGCGATGGTGTAGAGTCTGCAATTTCAACTGCAACAAGAAATGCCAGGAAAAAATGGGTTACAAATCTATTTGTTGCACAACAGAAAGATTACATTTAAATAAGGGCTTATAATTTTCTATTGATATTTCCTAGAGACCTGTTAGGGTGTAACCTGCTTCTCGCCCTATGACACCAGCATCACTCTAACCCCAACATAGCTTGACAGTTAAGAAAATGGATAAATGGACAGATATAGCCTAAATGCTGCCTCTAAAAAATGTTTTTTATAGAACTAGATACTGTACAAGTACAGTACTGAGCAAAAGTCTTGAGCCACCCCCTCATTTCATTCCATTATATTTTGCTAGGAAATGGGAAATATCGAAACATATGCAAACACAAATGGAAATACAGTACATAAAGCAAAAGCAAAGTTTGAAAGATTCTAAGCAAGATGTTAGTATTTTCAACACAGCCTGAACTCTCTTAGCTAAGCTTTCTTGTTACTGCTTTAAGTAGTCTTCAGGAATAGTTCTCCGGGCTTCTTGAAGGACATTCCAAAGTTCTGCTTTGGATGTTGGCTGCCCTTTTGTTCCGTTCTCTGTCAAAATGATCCCACACTGCTTCGGTAATGTTGAGGTCCATTCATCACTCCATAAGACCTGCTGCCACAGATTCTTAGTCCACTTTTTGTTTAATGTGGTTCACCTCAGCCTCTTCTTCCTGTTTCACTTCCTGATGGATCAACTGACGGGCCAGATGCATCTCTCAGGTCCTATATTAGGTCTTTGCTGGATTTTTTTTGTTTCTTAAGATCATGACTTTTAAACACTGTTCATCTGCTGTAGATAGTTTTTTTTTTTTATAGGTCTGACACTTCTTTTTTCTTCACTTGTGCATTTTCCTCAATTTTTTTAAGGACAGACAGCACGTTATGTGGAGTTGGGAATCGCCTTGTTTTTTGAACAACACTATTTTATGCCTATCAAACTGTGTTATCTTTGGTGTTTAAGATAAGATTATCCTTTATTAGTTCCACAGTAAGGAAATATAAAATATCACTGCAGCTAAGTTATAGTAGCATACCAGTATACAAAAGTAATCACACTCAAACATAGATAACAATAATAATAATAATAATAATAATATAGACCTTGTGGTAATGACAGACTGTATGTCAAAATTGTACATGTACATAGTTTACATTTTTTGTAAATTTAACTAAAGAATGGAAACAAAAGGTGTGATTTTGCAAGGGCTGCTAGTAACAAAGTGCCTAAAAATACATTTTTAAATTGTCTCTTTGTTGTCTGTTATGTGTAGACACAACACTGGTTCATCCCTTGTGGTAGGTGCCTTTTTTATGCTTCACTAATTCATAGGTCAGTGTTAAGTGGCTTAAGAATCAAAAAGACATTCCTCTGAAAATTGTCAGGTACAAGGACTGGACTGAAAATGAGTGAAAAAGCAGCCAATATCCAAAGAAAAGCTTGAAAGGTCTTTAGAGAGACTGGAGAACTATTGCACAAGGTCACTTAAAAATATTACAAGAAAGTCTGGCTGCTTGGATGCAAAATATAAAGAAATGAGGGATGGCTCAAGACTTTTGCACTGTACTGTAGGTAAGCACAATAACAAGAAAACATTTTGAAAAAAACAGCCTCCCATCCTTACATTTGTGGTTCTAAAACCTGCATTTTGGCTTGACTAATGACAAAACTAATCATTTTGAAAGACCACCTATGACTGTAGAATAATACATGGTGGTTTTTACCAGTGACAGAGCTTGGTAACGTGTTGGCCTTTTTCAAATGTTCTCGACGCTCAAATCTTCCCAGGAGGCTGTCAGGCCTCTTGGGCTCCTCTGGTGTCTGAGGTTTAGAAGAAGGACTGGTGCTCCCACTTCCTTTGCTTTCCGTGGGACTCACCAGCGTAACCTGCAAAAGAGATTTGGGATTCATTCAAAATACGGAAACTGTGTTATGGAGTTCATGAGAAAGTGGGTAAATGGGTTATCTGGGGTGCATACACTGTCTCTCTCTCTGGCTTGTTTTTCTGCCAGTTTGGCCTCTCTTTGGCTTCGACGTTCCTCCCGGTTCTGCTGCTGCTCCCTGAAGCCTTTTTGCTTCTGCAGAGCCAATGTGATCCATAAGGGCCCAGCCTCCTTCTCCTGGGCCCTCGCACTGTCCAGCGAGTGCCTGCTCTGTAGGGATGGTTTTTCTGCAAGGGAACACAGTCACATTGGTACATTACTATGGTCACTGGAAACCTTTCATGCTACAGCACCCTATCTTTAATTTTTAATTTCACAAAAGAAGTTCTTAAGAGGGTACTTTCATCTCGAAATCTAATTTCTATTATTTTGCATCTGGACATAGTTTTCCTTTCTGCCTAACGATGCAGTCTGATCGAAAGAAAATAGTTCTTACATAAAACTTCTTTCGGCTGCTCCCGTTAGGGGTCACCACAGTGGATCATCTGCCTCCAACTCACCCTATCCCTTGCATCCTCTTCCCTCACACCAACCCTCTGCATGCCCTCCTTCACTACATGCTCACATCAATTTTTATTGGTGGATGTTCGTTTAGTTCAATTATAATGGAGAGATGGCAGACATTTCTACTCCATAAATGAGCCGTCCACACCAAAATAATCTGGAGGGATAAATAGCAATCTGATTTTGGGGTGAACTATGTTTTTAAGTAATAAATGCTGTCAAACAATATACTGAAAATGCAATAATTTGTTTTCTTGCCAAGATTGAGATGAGAACATGGATGCTACTTAAGTCTCTTTAAATAGGAAGCTACAGCCTGGAAATGGTTAGCTGAGCTTATCATTAAGACTGAAAACAGGATGAAACCCCTAATACAACTCTATCTAAGGGAAAGAAAATCTGCCTGCCAGCTCATTCATTCCTCTAAAACTCATTGATTCATTCATATTTAATGCTATAATTTCAGCTAACTAGCAGCAAGGACGCTGACCTTTTCTGATAAGCTCCGTCTTTCTGTCTGCCTTCTCCCTCCAGGGTATGTTAATGGAGGGGAAGAATGATCTCTTTTCCTTTGGCTCCTCCTCCCCTTGGACCTGACCTTGGCTGCTCCTGTGCAATTGGGCCACCACTGAAGCTTCCTCACACCTGCTGACTTGTTCCTGGCTGGATGAATCTGCTCCCTCCATCCTCTGCATCATATCATCACTGGGAGGCCCATGGACTACCTTCGGTAGCGGTGATGCAGGAGGTGTTGGGACTGCACCTGCAGCCTTAGGTGACATTGTTGGCCTGTGGTAGGGCGGTGGTTTGGAAAGCACTTTCTCACCCTCGCTGTGTGCAGTTGGGCTGGGAGACTTGCTCAGTTTACCCCAGGGGAAAGTGGGGGAGGCAGCTGCGTGTAAGTACCTGCCAACCGCACCCTCTTTCTGAGGTGAAGTGGGGCTTGATTTGTCAGAAAAGACAGAGGAAGCATCAGAGTCTGGCTCAATGGGAGTGAGAGGTGAAGGGACACCGTCAAAGCTGTCCCCTGCACTGTAGCGTTTTTTCCTTTTCTCTGTAGACTGCTCGCTGTGAAAACGCAGAGAGTAGTTGGTCCTCCTCAGCTTAATGCCAAAAGGAGAGGGCTTCTCCTCACTGTCCTGGCCCCTCTCCACTCCTTCCTCTCTGCTTTCAGAGAGCTCTGTCTCACTCTGAACTTTGCTCTTCACCTCTGCCCCCTCAGGTTTCACTTCAGGACTGGGAACCAGGAAAGAGGGAAGGTCTTTGGCAAACATACACTCATCTGACCCTCTTTCTATGATGCGGACACTTTTACTTGTCCTGCTCTGAGGTTTACTTGTTGGAGAGGGAGATGTTACTGCTGGGCTTCCAGGTAGAGCAGCTTCCTCTCCTGCTTCTTTATCTTCTGTACTAAACACCTCAGAGTTCCTATTTGAATCTCCGAACTTCTTCTTTGCGGGGGTGATGGAGAACTTGGCGCTGGCAGACATGGTCTTCCTGAGGTTTGGGTGAGCAAAGAGAGGCTGTTCTTCACTGCTGGGCTGAGGCTGGCTCCTGCTCGGCTCTGGGTACTCGTCATACTTCCCCTCCTCTACGCCCTTGAATATCTTTGATCGGATGCTTGCCCATTCTGCCAGGACGGCTGCACTTGACTGGTCGGTGGAGAGCGCTGATTCGTTGAGTGATTTGGTTTTTCCAGATTTGCGGTCCGGGGAAGTCTTGCTCTTTGTTGGCGGTGTTCCCTGGGCCTTTCTATCCTCTCCCAAACCCAGCAGGGACTTGCAGGCGGTGTCTTTGATCTGGTCTAAATTGACAGCTGTCCCACATAGCTGGGCGCCTGTCACTAAGATGGCTGTATGAGGGACATATGGAGACGTTGGCAGGTTGGGGGAGTCTGGTACTTCAGAAGAGGAAGCCTTCGCTCTGTCGCTTTGATAAGGGACAGCAGCGCTCTGGTGGGAGGGGGCTGGCATAACGGGTGTCAGATTGACCTTCTGGAAGAGAATCTGTTTCTCACCAGAGGACACTTTAAAAGAGAAAGGCCTCTGTCTCTCCTCCATCTCCCTCCAGCGTAGCTCCTCAGCTCTCCTCTTCTTCTCTTGTGAGTTAAAACTCCCATCACCCCCCTCCAATGACATCCTCTTCTGCTCCTCTTCTTCTTTTCTCATCTTCTCCTCTGCTGCCTTTTTTTTCGTTTCTTCTATCTCCCACAGCCTCAGTTTCTCTGCTTCCTCCTTTTTCTTTCTTCCCTCTTCTTCTTCCATCAGCTTCCTCCTCCTCTCAGCTTCAAGCGCCTGCTGCCTCCTTTCCTCTTCCTCTTGCTTCCTTCTTTCCTCCTCCTCTTGCCTATGCCTTTCTTCCTCTTTCCTCCTTTGTTCCTCCAGTTGTCTCCTTTCTTCCTCTTCTTCCCGCTGTTGACGCTCCTCCTCTTCTCGAATCCTCCTTTCCTCTTCCACCCTCCTCATCCGCTCTTCCTCTTCCTTTCGCCTCCTTTCTTCCTCTTCTCTGATCCTCCTTTCCTCCTCCTCCTCCCTTCTCTTTTTCTCTGCCTCCTCTTGCAGCTTCCTCTCTTCTTCTTCCTGCTGTTGCTTACGGCATCTCTCCTCCTCCAGTTCACGCAGCCTCAGCTCCTCTGCTCTCTTCCTTCTTTCTTCTTCCTCCTGTCTGAGCCTCTGCTCCTCAAGCTCCCTCCTCCTCTTCACCTCCTGTCTTTCCTCCTCTAGGAGTTTCTGTTTCTTCAAGCTTTCGAGGGACTCAACAGATGCTCTGCGTTGGTCATCTGGGGAGACGCCGGCTGCCTGTAGGTCCTCTTGCACCATACCAGGAATTGACAGTTCTTGGAGGTCCTGGAATACAAAAGTGAAAGTAGTTTTCATTTTCTTAACCACAGCAAAGGGTGCCACAAAATAAGCTGACATGCTGACACACATTTGAGAACAATCACCTGTGTGAACCGTCGGTGCTTGCGGGAAACCCTCTGGTTTTTCGGCTTGATGGAGAGTTTATGCTTGGCGGCGGTGTTGTCTAAGCGAGGAACAGACTGTGGGACAGCATCCAGGTTGATGGACTCAATCGTACCAGTGGGTGGAAGAACTCGCTTGGACCTTGGAGACTTCATTGGGGGGCTGTGCGGTCCGGATGGCTGAGCTGCCTGGACCTGCTTTTACCACAATAAGAGAGCATTTATTTTAATCTAACTGCAAACTCATTTCAGATTTAATATACTCCAACAAGTTTTCATTTAACAGTTTTGGAGTTGGATAATTGAAAGCACACAGCAACCAACAGTTCTGTCGGAGATTCAGATGTGTTGCACTACTAGTTGTGGCTACTAGCTACAGCTGTGAAAAGAAGGTTTTCATGGGGCCCTATGCAGTCCTGTCAAAATTTAAGTACACCCTTACTGCTTCCATAGGAAATAAAAGGATAAGTAGATGTGTGTTAACAAAATGCCTCGAGTTTCCCAGGAATGGGCATCCCAGCAAATTCAGCCCAAGGTCAGATTATGCAGTGCTCAGAGAAATTAAAAAAAAAAAAGTTAATGACAGTCCAATTCGAAAAAGACTGAACAAGTACGGCTTGTTTGGAGGGGTTGCCAGGAGAAAGCTGTTTCTCTCGAAAATGAATGGCTTAGGTTTGCAAATTTGCACCTGAACAAACTGCAAGACTTCTGGAACAATGTCCTTTGGACGAATGCGACCAAAGTGGAGATGTGTGGCCATAATCCACAGAATCATGTTTGTTGAAAACCAAATACAGCAAATTGAGACAAACACCTTATACCAAATGTCAAGCAATGGTAGTGGGAGGGTTATGATTTGAGCTTGTTTTGTAGCCACAGGACCTGGGCACCTTGCAGTCATTGAGTCGACTATGAACTCCTCTGTATATCAAAGTATTCATGATTCAAATGTGAGGCCATCTGTCTGACAGCTAAAGCTTGGGTGAAAACTGAGTCATACAAAAGACAATGATCCCAAGCACACTGGCAAATATTCAGTAGAAAAAGAAAGGACTCAAGCTGTTGCAATGGCCCAGTTAAAGTTCAGAACTGAACCAGACCTCAAATGTCTTCTCTCTCCCATAGCCTGTGTCTCTTTGCTCTCCTTTCTCACTTCTCTCTCCTCCCACCCCCAACCAGTCAAGGCAAATGGCAGCCTCTCCCTGAGCCTGGTTCTGCCGGAGGTCTCCTCCTGTTAAAAGGGAGTTTTTCCTTCCCACAGTCGCCGAGTGCTTGCTCATAGGGGATCACCGGATTCTTGGGATTTCCTCTCTAACACTGTAGGGTCTTTACAGTGTAAAGTGCCTTGAGGTGACTTTTGTTGTGAATTGATGCTATGTAAATAAAACTAAAATTGAAAATTGAAATGCTGTGGCAGGACCTCAAGAGAGCTGTGCATAAATGAATGCCTGCAAACCTTAATACACTGAAGCAACATCGTAAACAAGTGTGGGCCAAAATTCCTCCAAAGTGATGTGGGCGAATGATAAAGTGACAGAAAACAATTAGTTCAAGTTATCACTGCTAAAGATGGTTCTGCAAGCTACTGAGTCATGGGGTATACTTGATTTTTCATAGAAACATAGATTTCTGTGAAAATCTTTTTCGTAAGAGTGTATTATGTTCTGTAGCCTCAAATTGTTATGTAGTGGTGAGAAGCAGAACCGCAGAGGTCTGTAAAACTCACGTCTTTCCAACTCCAAGCCTCACAGATTTGCCAGTGTATTAGCCGTGTAGGCTGGTTAAATAAATACATACGTGAATAAATAAATGAATGATGGAGCCACGGGTATGAGGAATTATTCTGGGAAGAAAGTTCACAATAAAAAGTGATTTTTTTTTCTGAAATTATAAAGTCATAAAAACTCAGAAAAGTAATAGTTTTTTGTCAAAGAGTCACATTGCTTCACTTTGCAAGCATGAGTCGGTAAACAAGGAAGGCAACTCTCTCTCTCACTCAAGCATTCACTCACTCACACACACATACACAGAGTAGGTGCAATAGTATGGATGACATAACCAGTGAAATTTTTTCACTATTTTCTTCTGAATAGGCCCAACACTGTAATGTCTCTTTAAAGTCTAGATGTTTCTGATAATTTGGTGGTATTGGGCTAACATCACAAATATTTCTTCATTGCTAAATCCAATTCCAGACTACAATTTAAATACATCATCCACTGAAGTACATAGCAGACATCTAATACCTTTGGCTCTGTTCTTGGTGGCTCAGCTTCTACCTGGGCCAAAACCTTCAGAGGGCTCCGGGGAACCTCTTCCTCATCTGAACTGCCCTCATCTCCCTCACTTCTCCTCAGAGAAGGCGGCCTTTGGCCGAACTTTATACCTTGTGCTATCTGCCTCTGTGAGGACAAACACAAAAAGATTACAACACATCCATATGGAGCAAAGAGAAACAACGAGCTAATGAGTGTACATCCCTGTAAGGCCCACCTGCAGATTTCTAACTTTATCCGACACGTTTTCCTGGGACATGCTGTGATCCAGACCGGCCTCCTTCACCGGCTCCTCTGGGATGAAGATGCTTTCGTGTGAGAGAGCTCGAGATCCGATGGGATTCAACTCCCTGCAGGAGAAGGAGAGCGTGTTCAGTGTTGCAGCATGTCATCTCTGTCAGTCATTCATTCATTTACCACAAACTTCCAGCAGTAAATCATTTTACACAGCGAAATAACCTCTTTACACACCTGCAGTTTCATCATTACACGCTGTGTGAAACGTTTTGCTCTTTAAGCTGTTTGAGAGCAGAGTCTTAAACTTTTCTCGACAGACTGTCACCTTAACTTGCAACACTTTAAAAGTGAGTGTTTTAAGACTTTTATTTTTTTAAGTGAAAAAAAGAAGCCGAGCTGCTTTTTTCATCTATCTAGGAGAAAATAGGCAGAAAATTCAGACCTTTAGTAGTAAAGCGAGTGAACCAAAAGCTTGGCTTCCTTGTGAATAACATAAAGAAATCTGTGTTAAAAGAATTCAAGTGTGATCTATATACTGACCTCAGATTGGGACTGAACTCATCATCAGATGTAACTCCATTGCACACTTCCCCTGTAGAAAAACTGGCTTTTAGTTCTGCTCCATCAAAGCCTCCTTTCGACTGTCTTTTCTTCTTCTTCCCAAAGAGTCGTCTGAAGGGCTGGAATTTGCCCTGTCGCCTTCTCCCTGCCAGAAAAAGTAAAATGGATAACAACCACAGCCACATGCAATAAGATCATTTATCTTTATATCTCGCCTTCAGGTGAGATAACGAGCAGAATGTTGCCAATGGGCATATTTTTTTTTACACGTGTGTGTAGATAATGAAATGCAATGACAGAGTTAGAAGAAAATTAATCAAAACAGCAGATGGAATGAAAAGAAAACCTTGGCTCTTTGGTTCATACTTACTTGCATTTACAGAAAGTGGGAAAGATAAACACCAAGCATAAAAACAGAGCAACATCAGCCAAAGCTGCTTTAAAAAAAATGGTGACTAAATCTTTTATTTATTAGCTAAAAGCAGGGAAAACTCACAAAGGCATCCTGGTTATCCTCACAACTCAGAGAGGTAATGCCAAACTCATGACTTATGTTTGACCAGCACTTTAGTAAATAACTCTCAAAGTTACACACACCACATGTAACACAGCTAATAAATGTGGCATACTCACTAATCTGCCAGTGTGTGAGCTAATTACTTCTTGTGCAGAATTAGGCGTAATAAAACATTTGTAAAACACCTGTTATTGCCAGTAAGTTTAGCGATGACAAAAGTGAAAAAAAATTAACTTTGGACTTTAAGCAGATATCTTTACTACCTCATCGTCATTCTCGCCAGTAAGTTATAAATTCTTTAGCTCAACTTTCTCCAGACAAAAACATTACTCCCTCTGTGCTCTCCTTGGGATCCCAAAGCTGAAATTTTTGCATTTAACAGCATCTAAAAATGCAAACATATATATATTATTGATCTCTGCCAAGAAAGTAACTTATTGCTTCAGTTTGTCTGTCTGTTTATTTGTTTATTTACCAGAGGTGTGGCTTGGCCTAACTTAGAAGTGATCAACTTTTGGAGTTAATCCAGTCAGGGGCGTTTCCAGGATTTTTTTTAATGAGGTGGCACAGGGGCAACCAAAAATAAGGCAGGGGCCCAAGGAAATTAGATTATTTAATCAAAAACAAAATCAGTTTAGAACATGGTGCTGAAAACACTGGCTCAGGTGCAGCCCTGTGTCATATTACAGATTTATTATGTGGAAAGTGGCGCTACACAAGAGCTTAAACATCATTTTTTGTTGGATAATTGTTTTGTAAAGTGGAGAAAATATATTTAGCGTTTTTACTTCAGTTTAGTTATAATCCCTCTAAAGTAGCTTGGTAATGCACAAGCTATATAATCCAAAATATATTTAAGGTAGCTAAAGTAAACATACTCATGATGCACTTTTCAGAATCATTATTATTGGATAATAATTACTGATTCATTAATGTGTGTGCTCACTGGCCACTTTGTTAGGTACACCTTGCTAGTACCAGGTTTGACCCCCTTGTTCCTTCAGAGCTGCTTTAATTCTTTATGGCATAGTTGGATTGTGATCTGGTGCTTTGTCCTGCCAGAAGCAGCTATGAGGAAGGTGGCTACACTGTGGTCCTAAAAGGATAGACATGGTCAGCATCAATATTCAGGTATTTTGTGGCGTTTAAACAATGCTCATTTGATACTAAGGGGCCTAAACTGTGCCAAGAAAATATCCCCCACACCATTACACCACCAGCAGCAGCCTGAACTGCTGATATCAGTCAAAGTGGATCCATGCCTTCTTGTTGTTTATGCCAAACTTTGACTCAGAATATCATCATCTCATCAAACCAGCCAAAGTTTTTCCAGTATTCCACTCAGACCTAGCTCTTTCTGGCATCAACAACCATGGTACGTTCAAAGTCATTCATATCGCCTTCCTTCCTGATTCCGATGCTCAGTTTAAACATCAGCATTCTTGACCTGCACACCCAAATGCACTGAGTTGCTGCCATGCAACTGGCTGATTAGATGTTGGCATTAATAAGAAGTTAAACAGCTGTACCTAACAAAGTGGCCAAGAAGTGTATAATACTTCATTGTTGCAGCTGCAGATTGATTTTTATCACTAGGTTGCTTGATCTGTCAGTAACTAAAGTTTTAAAATAAACAGTATGGTGTACAAAGTACAATATTTGCATCCAAAATATAGTAGAAGCAGAAACAAACAGCAAAATATTTAGGTAAAATAAAAAGCATATTAAACCTGTACTTTAGTAAAATACTCTAGTAAATGCACAAAGTGACATCATTGCTGGTCCAATCCAATTCTCTAGGAATGTGAGTTTGTAAACTTGGACATTTCATGTGATAGCTTCACAAATGCAAATCAAACTGAAATCAGGAGATGGCACCTTGATGATATTAAGCAAATATTATAAATCTGGATCCAAATAGCCTTCTTAATTCAGGAACTCAATCCATGCATGGCGCGAAGGTAATTTTCAGCCTTGGCAGAGGTTGTCACTTGTTTCAGAAAGTATTAAGGAATGTTTCTCAGTTAATTTTCAGAGATGCCTCAGCTACCCGGCGGTGTGTTTTCCTTTTGTCTGTTGGTAATGTGTGTTTATGTACTCCTGGAGGTCCACAGCATGAACTAAGTGGGTGAGGTTACAGAGCTACAAAGCTACTCTACACCACTGTGCAGACAGGTGCTCGCAGGGCTCTGTGGGTATCCCTTTCAGTGCTATAAGTAGAAACTGGTGTGGGATTTCGCTTTGCATGCCACTCACTTAACCAGAGGCACCATGGGAAATGATACAGTAAACTAATTTTTTCCCCTCCTGGACCCTGTTGCATTCGCCCTTTTTTTCGTGGGAGAGTCAGGACATGTTTACTCAAAGAATCATTAAAAAAAAAAATTAAGAAAAGATGTTT
>VUQH01011791.1:0-17930 GCA_015106775.1 Etroplus canarensis
GACAGGATTAGAAATGAGTACATCAGAGGGACAGCTCATGTTGAAAAGTTTGGAGACAAAGTCAGAGAGGCAAGGCTGAGATGGTTTGGACATGTTCAGAGGAGGGATAGTGGATATATTGGACAAAGGATGTTGAGGATGGAGCTTCCAGGCAGGAGGAAAAGAGGAAGACCACAGAGAAGATTCATGGATGTAGTGAAGGAGGACATGCAGAGGTTTGGTGTGAGGGAAGAGGATGCAAGGGATAGGATGAGATGGAGGCAGATGATCCGCTGTGGCGACCCCTAATGGGAACAGCCGAAAGAAGAAGAAGAAGAAGAATCATAAAGCATATCAGTCCCAAAATTTCATTACCTACCTAAAAGAACTTGGTCTGTTTTTGAGCACAAAGACCCACATTACAAATGTCAGAAGTCATCTGTAACAGCAGGATATTGCTCTGATGAACAGTTTTTGGGGATGAATTTCCATCCCTACTCCAAACTTCCATGTTGAAATTCAAACCAAAGTGAGAAGCACAGCAGTTACGATTGTGACAGAGGCTATATTACAAATCCCAGGAATAAGTGGGGCTCACTAGCCAAACCTTTTGATATCTAGTTCTTTAAGTGTATACAAAGCGACAGCTCTGTATACTGTGACTTGTTCAGCAGTGTAGTGCACGCTCGCAGCATTAAGATCACGTTCACTTGTATCATTATTATTTGTGACTTTGAGCCAAGCCTTTGATTAAAGACCGCTGTTTAAATTTAAGTTGGAACTTTATAGCTTTTTACTGCATCTTACAGGATACACTGTTATTTTACGAAATCTTTTTAGCCCAAACAAAGTAATGGTTTGAAATGAAATCAAAGTGCCTGGCTGGGCACAGAGACCCATGGAGCATAATTCCTGGAGAGGGCTTTCCCATGTGGGGGTGAGCAGATCACTTGGACAGGAGTATCAGCCTGTGCAGGTGTTTGACTCTTGAGAGGGCATACTTTTGAACACACTCCTGCCAAGTTGCAGACCTCCCACAGCTGTCTCACTATATATTATATATATATATATATTTTTTTTTTCCTTTTACACCAAGCCTGGGAACGCAGGGTTAACCACTCACCTGAAGCAAGTCTGGACACTTTAATCTGCAAATTCTCTGCTTCAGGGAGTTATGGGAAGTATCACACCTCTATCAGTGCAGAGTGAGGGGAAAAAGATAGATGAGATAATCTGTAGTGAGGGCGGCTGTATAATATTACTTGATGTGGAGATAACGTGATATAGTCACATACAAACATAAAAGCACATTTGTACATGTACACACGTGCACAGGTGCAGTAGACCAGATCCTATAGATAAAGGGATTAAATGACTGCCAGTCTGAGCAGTTATTTTAATTGAAGATTTGCTGATGAAGACATACTAATGCTTAAAATGCCTTTTCTATTTTTATCTTTCTACACCCTCACTGACCTTTAGTAATAAAAATACCGCGCAATAAATTCACAGCAATATCAGATGTACTACTGATATCACTACCATTAAATAAAAAATAATTTTTATCCCCTGAAATCTGAACCACAGAAAATAATGGTGCATGCTGGTTTACTTGCTTGATTACACTAGGTGGAAATGAAACGATTGCAGCTAAGTCACTTTTTACGTCATTTGTTAAAAAAATGTAATTCCAGGATAAAGAGATTGCTTATGCAAGATCTGTATTTGCATTTTTACAATAATCCTGCAAAAAAGAAATGTAAAACGCTTTTGCTGTAGTTTTTCACTGCATCTTGCTGGCTCAGTGTCACAAGCGTCACTATGTGCTGTTGAGAGGTCATGGGGTGCATATCTGTGAATGAAGTTCCTTCCATTTATAATGGTGGTAGAGTTGTTGGTGTTAGTTTCCTCTTTAATGTCAACGACTGCATCTCCCTGTCAATGAAGTGTAAAACCACTGCAATGTGAGTTTACTACAAGCTTCTCTAATCCTTTCTGTATTTAATATTGATAAAGCAAACAAATAATAAGATGTATAAATACTTTACTATTTATACATTACTATTTGTTGCCTTGCAGTCTGGAATAGTAACCAAACTATGTTTCACGTAAACTGTCCATATTATTTCTGTCTCTGATGAGTCAAAGTTTAAAAACTACCCTGGAAACTTTACTGTTAACAAATACACTTTTACTTTTAGTTCTACAAACACTAGAAAGATGCTTTTAAAACTATGCCAACACCACAGCTGTGGTTATGACCGTTGTCACACATTTCCTGAGCAATTTAAAAACTGGTAGGATGTGAGTGAATCATGGTTTCTGGTAGTTTGTGCTTCCCTTGTGATAGCTGTTTCGGAAAGTAACTTTTCTTCTTTATGTACAGTAAATTCAAATTAAATCAGTCTGATTCTTTGCAGCTTGTTTGACAACACTTGGAGGAATTTCCAGATCCTCCAAAACTATCTCTTCAACCATCCAAGTCAAACAGATTTTTAGCTCATTTCCTCAGCTTCTTTGACTTGAACAGCTTGCTTTGTAGTGAAATGCCTTTGTCTATAGCTTTTGACAAATTATACATTGAGTGCACAAAGCCTTGAGATTCAAATGTTGTAAACCATTATATTTTGTTTAGTCACAGTGCTTGTTGAATGTTGACTTCTCAATTTATATTCTCATCTCGACTGACTTTATGGCAGCTTCACATGGCCACAATGACCAGTTGGGAAAACCCTGTTTTCATGATGAGTGTTGTCATGTCCCTTACAAAATCAGCAAAAGGTCAAAGTTAAACATTCAACCAACCTATACATCTGTACATTTATAGTGTTCACTCACTTGGTATTGTTAAGGTTTTAATATATTGAGCAAATATAATATTAGACTTAACGGTTAGTGACTGTTCAAATATGACTATATTAGAAAACTGTTTTGGCATAGAAGGAATGACAGCTAGAACATGAGCCTGCTATCAAAATGTAGGTAAAAGGAGACCTTCCATATGATATAACTTGTTCTGATCACCAACTTATCCACCACTGGGAAGTGCCCTTTGAAAGTATAACTAAAATGCACTTTTTGAAGTTTTCTCCAGTGAAATCTCAGAAATTAGATCAAGCATCCAGAGAACCAAAATCTCTGTCAGTGGGAAAATGAGAATAATTCAGGCCTTGAATTGGACATCATCCCAGGTCACTTTGCCAATTTTGTATGCTAACCCTTACTGATGTTTAGGACTGCCACAATATCAGATTTCCATTGCACAATCTTCAAAACCAAAAGAAGTCACTTTAATGATATTAATATGAAATCTACAGGGAATGTGCTGTTATTCAAATTCATTTCAGTTAGCAAGGGAATTAAAATTAAAATGCAAAAGACAAATATATCATTAGGATTTAATGTGGGTTTATAACATGAGAATGAAATGTAGTTTTCAGATATTATGGCAGTGGCATGTGGTCATTTTTGGAGAAAGGTAAGCAGAGATGTTGACACCACCAAGCACCACCGCCATAAAAAAATAAAAATCTTTCTCCACTGTTCAACACACCAACGAAACAATATGGACCAGATTAAAACATACCATATACCATTTTATAATCTTCTGCTGCCTGTCTTTTATTCTTTTTTATATGCTGATGACCTCGTGCATCTTTCTGCTCTCCTTACTGGCTGAAGAATTGTAAATCAAGTACTTTTATAGTTATATAAAAAAAAAACATTTTTAAGAATCATTCTTGTAGCAAAGGTGACAAAAATACACCCTGACAACACTTTTCTACACATAAAAATGTGAGCAAGAAATGGCTAAAAGAAATACTTCAGAAGCAATGTTCCTCAATGTTAAAGTTCAAAGGTTTTGCAACTCTCATCATCTACAGTGCAGAACATCATCAAAAGATTCAAAGAAACTGGAGATGTCTCTGTGTGTAAGGGACAAGGCTGAAGACATTTATTGGATGTCCGTGGTCTTCGGGCTCTCAGACGACACTGCATCACTCATCAGCATGATTGTGTCACTGACATTACTATGTTAATTACAACAACTGAATTACTTACTAGATGTTCTCCCAGCTGAATCTTTTTGAACTTTCTTGCTCTTTCAGCCATTTCTTGCCCCCGTGCCAACTTTTTTGGGACCTGTAGCAGGCATCAAATTTGAAATGAGCTCATTTAGTGGATGAAGGTGTACAATTTCCAAGTTTGAACATTTTTTATGTTATCTATGTTCTGTTGTGAATAAATATTGGCTCATGTGATTTAAAAGTCTTTCAGTTTTCATTTTGTTCAAATTTAAAGAACGTCCCAACTTTTCTGGAATTCGGGTGGTAGATGTTGGCCAAGGTGATTACTGAGAGAAAACCTGCTAGGCTGATAAATAAGAGTGAATTTCTCACTTACTTGCTCAAGGTACACATGTCTATGCATGCAGGTAATAGTAATAATATCAAGGGTTTGAGAATTTTTCATGGAATGAGCCATTCTCGTTTTCGATAAAATTGCAAAGAAGAAAACAAACTTAAAATTCCATCCCATGATCCTTCTTATTAATACCTGCTCAAAACACTTCCCTAGTGCACCTGTGTAAAGTCCAGTTATTAATACAAAAGACTCGAATAAAAACATAAACTGCAGCTAAAGGTTTCAGGTTTTAGCTCTGAGTATGAGCATTAATGACAAACTTGCCACTGTTTTTTAGGGATCTGATAAGCTTCACTGCAGGTGAAAAGTCATCTTATCAGTCCAACAGCTCATTCTGCAGCCAGTGATTGCAGCTCATGAGGTGTGAATGAGACTGCATGTTTCTCAACTCCTGCTGTAAAAACTCAAATAATGCTGCTGCAGCCACCCGGTCAGAGTGAGGGAATTAGCAAGAGGCAGTTTGTTGAATGGGAGAGCAGACTGCTGGCGCTGGTGAACAAACAGAGCAGCCACATCAAAAGACGGAGGGCGTAAGCGTACGGATAAGGTCAGGCTGTCAGACATTTTCCTGAACTGAAACACTCTTGATGAGGAAAATAAAGAAACTTGCTATCAGGAACAATAACATTTGCACTGATTTAAACAAAGACATAGCTGTTAGATGATAAGGATGACTTGATAAATGCAAAGATGATTTAGTTTTTCATTCATTCACTAATTTGTTTATCGTAGCTCTAAAGCACAAGCTGTGGCTCCTGGTGGGTCACAAAGATAAATGTGACTGGCTCAAGCATGTTAACAAGGAATGCTTGGTAACTTACGCTATTTTATTCCTAATGAAAATTATTTACTCAGGACTCTCAAAAATATTCAGTTAAAAGAAGGAAAACAAGCCTGTAGACATTCAACTTACGAGCATGGATCACAAGGACTAGCTCTGTTTAAAGAAACGTAAAATATTAAGTACACATTTGCTGTATTTAAAGGAATAGTAAGTAAGATAGTGCACAATTTCCCCCCGGGATTAATAAAGTATTCTGATTCTGATAGTAAGCTTAAAAACACTGGAAACCAGTGATTAACTTATGAGACAATTAGGTCTCACTCGTACAGAAGAGTTAAAAAAAATCATGACTCTGTAAAGGTTTTGCATAGAGTGAAGACTGATCCCCTGCACTGAACCGTGGTTGGAGGAACTACCAGCAGGGTAAAGAATAATAACTAGACTTATAAAAGAAGATGCAGCAAAATTGGTGGTAGATGCATAATGGTTTTCAGTCAGAATGCAGCATGTGCTACTGGGTTTAAACACACTGAGGAAAGAGCAAAATGGGCAGACTTTTCAAGTGAGATGTCGGCCTGTTTTCTATACCTCTTTTTCTCATTACTTTGAAAGCTTTAATAAATCTGGATCTGATAAAGAAGATATTTACATACCTGCAGCAAAAGGATAGCAGCGAGAGTGAAAGGGAAGGTTTACAAGATGGTAGTGAGACCTGCTGTGATGTATGGTTCGGAGACAGTAGCACTGACAAAAAGACAGGAGGTGGAGCTGGAGGCGGCAGAGTTAAAAAAGGTGAGATCAGAAGTAAGTACATCAGAGGGACCGCTCAGGTTGAGCAGTTTGGAGACAAAGCCAGAAAGGTGAGGCTGTGGTGATTTGGACACAAGAAGAGGAGGAATAACGGATATATTTGAAAAAGGATGCAGAAGTTGGAGCTGCCAGGCAGGAGGAAATGAGGAAGACCAAAGACAAGTCTGATGGATGTAGTAAAGGAGGGCATGCAGAGGGTTGGTGTGGACTGAAGAGGATCCAAGGGATAGAGTGAGATGGAGGCAAATGACCAGCTGTGGCAACTCCTAACAGGAGCAGCTGAAAGAAGAATAAGAAGAAGAGGCCTTAATCTGCTCAAACATATTTTGTATCCTCCTGAGACCTCCTAAGGTTTTGTTTGGGATTCGTGGCGATACAACAGTTCTATGTTGAGCAAAATTAAATATAAAATGCGGAAAAGCCAAATGTAACGTCCCCATGTGTGGGCAGAGGGTCTCAGGGAGGTATGATTCAAATACACTTGAATAAAATTTCCTTCATTTCATCTTCCCTTTCTGCTTCTGGCTGGATGTGTGTTTCTGTTGGTTGCATGGACAGCCAGCTCATCATTGCTGCTGTGAGACTTGCTTGAAGAACACAATAATGAGCTTTGGAGGAGATGGTAGGATGGTTTTGTTAACTCTGAACATCACTGTTTCCACTCATTATGCCAATCTAGGCTAAGCAGCTGCTTGCCTTTGCTTTATAGTTACTGCATACACATAGAAGGGGTACTGAAGTCAATAAGTGTGTGTCAGAAATGGTCAAACTATTCCTTTAAATGACAAAGGCTTTACATTTCTCATCTTCTCTGTACAGACTGTTGCTGTCTTTGTCTTTCACTTCACCTTGCTGCCTTTTCTGACCCAGTTAAAAAAATAATGGCAAGCCAAGCAGGTTTCCATTCCCATTAAGATGTTTACTGGACTGTAAAACACAGCAGCAAACTGTAAGTGCATGTGATACCACTGCAGCCACTCATCACTTTGTTCAAAACTGAAAACTTAGATTTTATATTAAAAATTGATAGCAAATACAAATGATTTCTAGACTATTATTATTATTATTCCAGATTCTGTACTCACAACTTTACCTAATCTGCTTTTTCCATTATTATGAGTGTAGTAGTTTTATGTTATGAAAAACGTACTTTTAAGGAAGGTCATTTCCCTTTTTGACGTATACATTTCACAGATTAAGTATTAAATCAGGTAAAAATAAAATGCAGACATCTCAACACTGATGCGCATGCTGATAAATGTCAGGTATCTGTCGGTGTGCGTTTAACTGTCCTTTGTGATGAGGCGACCGTGGTGGGAAACTCATTCATCCTTTACCAGTCTGGGAGTGAGTCTGCTTTTTTTGTTTTTTTTTTTTGTTTTTCTAGTTGCTTGATGGGCATCCCCTGTTCATTCATTACCTGAAGTCCTGCAGCAATTCTGCGTAGGATGTGAAGTGCAACAGCACATTCCTGTACTCAGAAACAGGGAGTGGGAGTTGACCAAGGTTTATTTTAATGAGCCTTGCGTTTGTTTAACCTCCTCTATGCTCTTCTAGATCCAACTCCGGCTTCACATGAAAGCGAGCTTAAAAAGGGAGAATCAGACAGCTTGACCTGGCATAGTTCATGGTTGAGATCACTCATAACAGTAGTCTTAGAACAACCAAAACTGCTTAGGAGTGCGAAAGCTGAAGTGGGAACGTCTGAATGCAAAGGAGTGGTTACATTACAAGTTTGTAAAAAGTGATGGTGGCAGGAGGATATCCAGTCAAGTGAGCATGACAGCTCTGCTGACCACATCCAAAGATTTCTGTAGGGCTGACGGAAGACTAAAGGATGCTTTGTTAAGTCAATGGCATGAATTAGCACCTGTTTTTTAGTCAACCCTGGAGATAGAACTAGAAATGCCAGCTAGTCAAATGAGCAGGGTACTTAACCTCCAGCTGTGCACTTTAAACGAATAGCTCAACATCTACCAGAAATAAAACTCATTCACTTTCATTCTGACAGAAAAATGGGAAGGTCAAAGACAACCCTCAAGTCTGTATAAAAAATATGAGGCACAGACATAAAGCTGTTAGCTTAGCTTAGCATAAAGACCAGAAACAGCTGGAAAGAGGAGGTAGTGAACATGGTAATAAGTGAGCTTTACAGGGACTGGAGGCCACAGCCATGCTAGCTTGAGTCTTACTAAGATTGATGAAAGTGTATATATTAGAGTTTGTTTTGCTCTCTTTTTTCTGATGACCTGCAGTCCTCTCCAAAAGTATTGGAATAACAGGGCCAATTAGTTTTTGCTGTCTACTGAAGATATTTGTGTGTGAGATCAAAAGATGAATATGAGAGGAGAGAGAGATAGGAGTTTCAGCTTTAATTCCCTGGTACTTACATAAAGGTATGTTAAACAACATACACAAAACATAACACGTTTTATATCAAGCCACCCAGTTTTTCAAGTGAGCTAAAGTCTTGGAACAGTATGTTTTCAACTAAATTAAAGCCAAAAATACTTATTTTTTGGTTGCATATCCTTGTTTGAAATAACTGCATCAAGCCTATAGCCCATAGACTCCACCAGATTTCTTGTTTCTTTATTGGTTACACCTTGTTTTGCAGGATTTTTTCCTTTAGTCTTCTCTTCAGTTGGTGAAATGCATGTTTAATTGGGTTAAGATCTGGGGATTGACTTGGCCAGTCCAGTTCCCCCCAATGACGTCCTTTATTGAGGTGGCAGTGTATTTTGGATAATATCTTGCTGCATAATAAAGTTCCTCCTGATTAGTTTGGATGCATTTCTTCATAAACTGGCAGACAGTATGTTTGTGTAGATGTCCGTGTTCATTCTGCATGAGTTACTTCATCAATAAAAATGACTGAACCTGTTCCAGAAGCAGCTAATATAAGCCCAAGCCATCACACACAACCTCCATCATGCTTGACAGATGAATTTGCATATCCAGGATCATGAGCAGATCCCTTCTTTCTCCATAATTTGGCCTTTCCATCACTTCGGTGGGGGTTAATCTCTGCCTCATCAGCCCATAAAACTTCCAGAACTGTTGTGGTTCATCGCTGTACTATTTTTACTGCTGATGAGTGGTTTGCAACTCATGGCCTCTATGTCGTTGTTCTCCAAGTCCACTTCGAATCATGGACTGTGATATATTTTCGTCGCGGCGCTCTGAAAGGCATTCATGATGTTATGGATTGTTGTTTTGAGGGTTATGTCTTTTTTACTGGTCTCATTTTTCTGTTACTGTTTTCCTTAGACAAGCAGTCTGATGCCTGTTGCTCAGCACACTAGTGGTTTCCTTCTTTTCAGGACATTCCAAATTGTAGTACTGGCTATTCCCATTTTTGGACTACCTCTGATGGATTTCCATCAGTTCTCTGGTCTTCATGTTGGCCTTAACTACAGATATAGTCTTCACTTTAAACTGAGAGGTGATATCCAGGGCTACTTAATGATTAATTAATCAATTATCTTATATGACATAAGTAACAAGAAACACCTGTCGCTTGTCATGTTCCAATACTTTAGGCCAGTTGAAAAACCAGGTCGCTGGATTTGAAATGCATGATGTTCTATGTTGTTTAACATGCCTAATGTAAATACCAAAGAACAAAAAGCTGAAACTCTGATCTCACTTCTTATATTCATCGTTTGAGCTCATGCACAAATGTCTTCAGTGCACAGCAAAAGCTAATTAATTGGCCTTTGTGTTGAAATACTTGCGGAGGGCACAGTATAACGCTGTCCTAGCAAAGGCATTTCACCCTAGATTCTTCCATTGTTTTTCCATGACAAGATTTTTTTGGGAGTTTTCCTTTATTCATGTGTATGCGATGCAGACTGTAAGCTCGTGAAGATTTTATAATGTGTGATTTTTGCTTACCAGTGTATCTGTGGTCTGGCCTAAGTCAGCTCAGCATGTTAACAATTTTAAATAAAGTTCTCTTATTATAATTTTAACACAGCGTATTTATCTGCGGGTTAAAACATTGCACATTTCTTTGCGGTGAGATAAATGAAATTCATCATGCAAAGAAGAACCATCAGCAACCAGACTGAGAACACATTAAGCCAGATAATTATTGTTCTACTTATAGGCTTAAACTGAAATTGAGAGCAGTTGTAAATGTTTGTAATAATCAATCACTGTCTGGAAAAGCTGCATATGCAACTTTGTTTTAACATTTTTTCACGTTCAAGAACATATAATTCTGTCAAACAGTTTGGGTCACAGGTTTAACATCACTTTCATAACAGTTTGAGCCTGTCTTAGAAAAATGTCATAACTTTACTGTCTTGTGTACTCAATCTATCATCAAGACACTTCCTCTGCCACCACCTCTGAAACACAAGCCAAGCATATAGCTTATATAAGTATTTTTAAAGACAAGAAGACTAAAGAGTGAAAAATTTAAGAACATTTGGGCACCAAGCAACATCATTTATTGCTTTCCTGAAGGGCTGTTCTTATTTGCTTGCAGAGTTAATATCTACAGTTTGAATGGGAATAGCAACTCCTGACTTGTGAGTATGAACAACTTAAGTAGCTGCAGAGGAAAGGCAGCAGTACTTGTTGTGAATTTGTAGTTTTATCCCACTGTTGTCTGGATATTGTTATCTATAATGTTGAGCCTTTACTCAACTATTTGTTTAAAACTTCTCTTCTTTTCACTGATGTCACAGTCTTCCCAGCCAAATCTTTCATAGGTATTGGCTATAGTGTGTATGTAATGAATTTAAGTGACTTTAATCAGCTGTGCGACATTTAAAAAAATGTGCAACATCTGGAACTGTGCAGGAACACACCTAATTCCTGAAGCAATGACTCTGTGCTGTGGTTAGAATTTCGTAGTAAGTGTAGATACGGTGTCTGGCGTCCAGTGGGTGTAAATGACCCTCTTGACAAAGTTCAAGGTGTTCATGTACAGATTAAACGCTTTCACTCTCTGTAGCTGTAAACAAGGGGCAGTGATGCAGAACACCCAGGACGGGCTTCAGTGTAATGAGCACACTTCGCTTGCTTAGATGGATGCAAACGAAAACACGCACTCTTCATAAACGCGCTGCCAGACTCAGAAATGCATTTAGTCAAGTGCGCAGCTTTTCCCAAATATTCAATGTTGCAAAGTGCCAGGAAACACTTACAAAACACAATACAAAAATAAGAATTTTATGTGGTTTTAGAAATGATTGCAAGGCAGATTCCTTTCCCCTTTCACCTCAGTGTGGTTGGATTTCATTAACACTATATGACAACTTCACCACGTATTCAGGCACAGAAGTCTCATGACACTGGCAATTATAGATTTGTCAAGTTGTGAGAATTTGATTACACTTCTCTGTTTCAGTTGTAGAGAGCATGAAACCTTTACACACCAACCAATTCATGTTTTTATTAAAGACATTTTTTAACAAATAATCAGCATGAGTCTCTTTTTGCACTGCATGATGCAGTCAACAGCTCCTCTGACTTCTAAACTGCACAGAAAAACATCCGTGTGACCCCTGATTTAGGTGACTGAAAAGTCCCTGAAGCATGCTTTGAATTGATCTGCACTGTCCCTTTAAGCAGACCAGCATGACAGTTGTAAAACTAGGTACTTCCCAGCAACAATGTAGAGCACTACAGGGGCCCATTCAGGGTGTATCCGTGTCTTGTCAAAAAAAGGGGAAGTAGATACTATTGAAAATCTTGCAGCTCATGTTAATGTGCTCCATTAAGATGCTGTGAAATTGAATCCAGCACTGTCTCCTTCCACCTTTGCATCCTTCCTACTCAGATCATGTATGGTTGCAACACCTGTGCTAAGATCTGGCCTGCATGGGGGTCTGCAACACCAGTAGCAGCAGCCTGCAAAACACAGAAGAGACAAGAGCATGTCAGAGTCTTGATCTGACTGTTTTGTGGACAAACCTAAGTTTCATAATGCAAGTTATCAAGAAAAACTTTCAACTCTACAAATGAGCTGTTCCTTTCATTTTGACTTGGGAGTCATTAGCGCTTAATTTGCTGTGATATTCACATGAGCACCGGGAAAGCATAAACACTTAGCTTGGTCTACATAGAGTAAAAACAGAAGTTTACACAAAGCTCAGTATATCTGTCCGGTGGTGAGAGTATGGTCATGTTTTAAGGCTTCCAGTTGGTTCAAGTAAATTTTCCAAATAAAGCTGAGGTTTACATTTTTAGGAACAAGCAAAGCTCCAGTAGGATAAAATGTCGGGAAAAACAACCAGAGTTTGAAAATAAACTACTTGCCCCTGCAGGTTCTTTACATGAGCTAAAAATACATCAATACTGACTTTTAATGAACTCGGATCGCTCTGGTTTGCTTCCTCTGATTAGCATGTGGGATTACCACATCTTACTTCCTACAAGAACTGATACACATACTGATCACCTGACCTGATCTAAAAGAGGCCAGAGTCTTCCATCATAAGCTAGATTCTATAAAGCCTGAAATCAAAGCTCAGGGGAGGTGCAGAGGTCTTTTCCCTTTTCAGACCATTTGAATTGCAATGTACTGAAAAGATTATTCATGGTTTTGTCCCGTGAAAACGAAAACTATGCTAATCAGGTGCAGAGTAAAGGATAAAAGTTAAAGCTACAGTAAAAATGTATACAAGAAATTTCTTTTGGCTGGATCTGTTGGGGTCACAACATCAGATTATCTGCCTCCATCTCATCCTATCCCTGTCCTCTTCTGTTACACCAACCCTCTGCATACCCTCCTTCTACATCCATGAACCTCCTGTGGTCTTCCTCTTTTCCTCCTTCCTGGTAGCTCCATCTTCAATATATCCACTATCTCTCCTCTGCACAGATATAAACCATCCCAGCCTTGCCTCTCTTATCTTCACCAGGTCTCTCCCTTTAGCAGTCTTAGTCCCTAAATAGTGCCTACTCTCACCTCCAAACTCCTTTCCTTCTGTCTCTCTGCCTCCTAACATGCATTCCCCCTCTCCTCCTCCTCTGTCTTCTCCCAACAATAGCATAGTTTCTACCAGCACTGGTCATCAGCACTGGTGGTGGTCATTGTTAACCCCAGCCTCAACTGATCAGTATGGAAATCTTGCTAAGGATCCAGATATTTGAATTGGCAAAGAGTACGTGGGATGCCCTTCTTAATGCTATCCTCCCCATTTATCTGGGTTTGGGACCGCCACCAGGAGCACACTGGTTTGTGACCGCCTGTGGCTAGGTATACAATCAATGAAGTGATTCAATAATGTGCGTCGCTGACATGAGATCTGACCTCGTATGTACTTCCTGACACAACATTGTTGAAGGGGCTTGAACCAGGGGATCTTTGGCATGCAAGTTGAATGTGTGAACCACTAAACTATGGAGACACTAAACAGTACTAGTATAAAGGCTATTAATTAAGCGATAAATGAAGAGCTTGCTCTGATAGCAAAGCATGAAATTGTTATAAAAAAGCATTAATTTGTTTGTGTTAATGACAATCAGTATGCTTTTAAACCAAATGGATTTAATAGAAAGTATATTTTGTGTCTGCAACCCGTATTTTCAATTCAATTCAATTCACTTTCATTTATATAGTGCTAATTCACAACAAAAGGCATCTAAAGGCACTTTAAACTGTAGGGTTAAGACTCTCCCTTATACTCTCTTTTAGGAACACCTGGCTAAAACTGATGCAGTAAAACTCTTCTCCAACAAATCCTACCTTCACGATGTGCAGTTTTTGTTTAAAGTCTTTTAAAGTAGTGTTAATAAAAATGTGTGATCAATTGGACGTACTGTTGAATTACTAAGAAGGCATTTATATCATTTTACATGATTCCTATTGTAGGGTGATTGTCACAGAAAAAAGATGTAGTATGAGACTATATTAAGTTCAGCTATGTGTCCCTAATAAACTGTCAACTTTCAAGACTTTTCATTTCCTTATGCATTATTTAATCAAAAAGGGCATATTTTAAATCACATCTTTGTGCATTCTAAGAGTTCAAGACAAGTGTGAAACTGAAGCTATCTGTGTTTGAACAGAGTTTCGAATAAATAAATAGTTTTGAATAAAGTTCATCGAGGTGTAAACAAATGAAGTAATGAACTCATTTTAGCAACTCTAAGGGCAAAGTTTAAAAGACCCAGGACAATCTCTCTAAAACTCCTACAATCCTCCTTCACTTCCTGCTACTGCCCTTAAGACTGTGAAAACACCTCCTGTGGAAAGTCACTTAGGAATCCGTGCCAAAGACAAGATGGTGGTGAGTCACCTCACCTTTGAGCAGGCCTTAAAAAAAAACCTTAAACAATAACAACCTTCTGGGACATCACCTTTTTCATTTATAAGTGGAAAAAGTGTAACAATAAACTGTCTTACTTGTCCACAGAGGGTGTTTCAGCAAAACAAGTGGTTGAAATATGTCTCACACATCAGGACACTTAAAATAGTAAAACCTCATGCCATCACATGACCAAAGCAAAGTTTGGTTGGTGGTGTCACACATAAACACGGCAAGAGAGTGCCATAGACTTCAAAGCCCTGCCCCTAACCTACCAAACCACCACTGGCACAGCACCCCACAAACATCTGCCTAATTAGCTTTTTAACAACCTCAAAAAAGTAGCCTGAATATTCAAAAAATATGCATGAAAAAACTAGAATTTAATTATCTCCTGACAGCAATTTTCAGCAATTTTATCCCCTTTTTATTTCTTAAATGATACTCATTCATAAGAAATGTTGAAATTGCACTCTGAGGTACTTGCCTTCCTGTTCCATTTCACTAACTGAATGTGTTATGCTGTTACATTTCATATAGTGTGTACATTTGCATTGGATGTTTATACTTGCATTTTAAAGCTACACTAAAAATCAGCTTAAATTTATAACTACATACAGTATAAGTTAAGTGACAGGATCTCCTACTTCATGGTGACATATTTAGTGGTTCCATCATTGTCCAGTTATAGAAGCATTACATCGCTCACGTAGTGGTTGACTTCTTGGGCAGCTGAGTTGCTATAAAAGCAGTGAAGCCACGTGTCGGTGAAAATGTATTTCCACGTGGTGACTGAGTGTTAAAAGGAATGTGGGTGAGGTTGTAACTAACACAACCCCACTGACACCATGCCCCGCTGCCACTTCACGTGATCTTACCCTATTTGTGGTTCAGTATCTGAGTGCAGCTTGGCTTTCCCACCAGCTGAGTGTCACATGTACCTTTATAATGTGCATTATAGACAGGCCGGCGCTGAACGCTCATATCTGGATCTGTTAGTATACAGCACTTTCATTTATGCTCTAATGCTATTTATACATGATAAGCAGCAAGCTAACCACAGTTAAAGACTAAAGCATGCAGCCTGCATGAGTTTTCCCACAGTGACTTTGTTGCACTGAGGGAAATCCCATTCATCTGATGTTGAATAAACCAGGTCAGTCATTTGATAACACTGGCGCTCGAAGGGATGGTCTCAGCTACAATAGGTCACAGAGAACCAGTTGGCTGCCATCCACTAAAACTAATTCTGCACTATAAATTCTGAGTGTTAAATGCTGCACATTAGCAGGCAACATCCACTTTATTTTTAAAATGAGGACAGTCATTTGAACAAAGATAGAATTTCCAGTCTAGTTAATGTTAAGGTGTTGGATAGGGTTGAGGTCAGAACTCTGTGCAGGCCAGTCAATTTCTTCCACACCAAACTCATTCAACCATGCCTGTATGGACCTTGTTTCATGCACTGGGGCACAGCCATGCTAGAACAGAAAAGAGCTTTTCCCAAACTGTTCCCACAAAGTTGAAAGCATATCATTGTCAAAAATGTCTTCGTAAGGTGAAACAATAGGATTTCCCTTAAATGGAATTAAGATTGGTCATCAATAACCATGACTGGTGTTAATGTTCTGTATAGCCAAATATGCACAGAATAAGAAAACCAAGATTAAAAAAAAAAAAAAATCACTGATAAAGTCTGAGGTGACCGATGGCTGTGTGTGGAAGTCCCAAAAGCCACTGAGTGAAAGCTGTCTTTTACTTAAATAAACTCAGATAAATTTGGTAATGGTTTATGAAGGATCTGCATGAAAGATCTGCTCCTAACTAACTGAAACGTCTGCCCATTTATGTTACTACAGCAGCTCCAGCTGCTTCATATCTGTGTTGTAACTTATACCAGCAAGAATGTAAAGGAGTGCCATTGCTAGCATGATCTGCGACCCATCTATCACCGACAACAAGCTCATTACCCCAAAACCTTTTGAATGTAGCTGTGAAACAGGATGACAGAAGGGAGGTGAAAGGTCTGACCTGGACTCTTCTGGGTTTGTAGGACCACCCCAAACACACTGATCACTACAGTGAGATCTCAGGCATTCTGTACGCCAAAAATACTGCAAGAAAGCAGCAAAGCCAGACAGTTCATTCTGTGTAGATCACTTGTTTTCAGAACTGACGCGACATACATAGTATTCCCACGTTTGAAATAATCCCCCGGTGCAGCAGGGGATCCTCGTCACTTTGCGCTGTGTGATGCTGAGTTCAGGGACAGACAGTCCTGAAGAGCCGCAGCCTCATTAGCAATCTGTATTTTTGAGATTCACCAACTGACACGCTGACCGACAGCTGCTCCTGAGGAAAGCCAGCAGGCACACAGAGTACTTCCTAAAATCACCCATTCACAAAGCTGAGGCTTCATCTCATACTGTGACGCTGTAATTTAGTGGAAGTGTGCTACACGCCCCTTTCACTGCCAAACCAGAAATAAATTGGCTCAGACTTCTCAGCTATCTTTATAATGAGTCAGCATTGCTAATGCTTCTCTTCACACAGCTGCTAAAATCAAAAAAGGACCACACATTTGAAAAACGGGGGATATTTCTGTGGTCTCTTCCTGCCTCTCTTTGACTCATATGAATAGGCACAAATGAGAGCACAAGGAGAAGTGAATGTACCTTTTCACATCTTTGAAAATCAGTTCAATCAGATAGATACTAACAGCTGATGGAGGCACTGTGTCAAATAGAGCTGCTATCAAGTTCAAGGTGTAAAGACAGAGCAACCCCCTCCTACAGCGGCTTTTTACACAGGGAGCCAGTAAAGTCACCACAGCTGCTGCCTCTTTGCTGCTGAGGCCGAGTGAAAGGTCGTCCCTCCAGCTGAAGGTTGTAAATTCAAGATGTAAAAAGGGAACAACGCTCCACTCAACAGGTGCAGAGCCAAAATGAATGGTCACCCTTTTTTTTCACATCTTAGAAGGAGCAAGGACAAAGAGGGGTGAAACAGGCACATTCAGAGTCAAGAATTTCCCTTAATTGGAGCAAACATAGCCCATGAAACCTTGGCTTATTGAGCCTCATTTTGGAGCTGTACAATTTTATTATAAACACAAAAAATACACCCATATATGACACATATAGCAAGCATGAGGTCTTAGGTGAAACCTTAGCTGAGGGATTTAAACTAAAAGAAAGCCCTGCTCAACTTCCTCTTAGGAAAAGCTATGACACTAAAGCTGCAGCTAATAAGAATGAAATAGTGATCTTCTTCTTCTTTCGGCTGTTCCCGTTAGGGGTCGCCACAGCGGATCATCTGTCTCCATCTCATCCTATCCATTGCATCCTCTTCCCTCACACCAACCCTCCGCATGTCCTCCTTCACTACATCCATGAATCTTCTCTGTGGTCTTCCTCTTCTCCTCCTGCCTGGCAGCTCCATCTTCAACATCCTTTGTCCAATATATCCACTATCCCTCCTCTGAACATGTCCAAACCATCTCAGCCTTGCCTCTCTGACTTTGTCTCCAAGCTTCTGAACATGAGCTGTCCCTCTGATGTACTCATTCCTAATCCTGTCCATCCTGGTCACTCCCAGGGAAAATCTCAACATCTTCAGTTCTGCCACCTCCAGCTTTGCCACCCTGCCTGAACTCTCTTCTTCACCTC
>VUQH01011793.1:5054-17874 GCA_015106775.1 Etroplus canarensis
GCGGAGGTGCTGTCCGTGGTGCTGATTTCTCTGCCGGCTCTCACTCTGCCCTCCCTTCTTTACAGGCGGCGGAGAGTCCGGCAAAAGCACCATCGTCAAGCAGATGAAGTAAGTGTCCGTTTTTTGGTTTATATCGACCCTCTTAGACACATCTAGAGTGAAAGGCCCGTGATTGCGCCTCCTCTATCTGGGCTAAAGCAGGTTGAGCCGCCATGTTTCGAGAGGCCGTAGCCCAGGAGGAGTGCCGGTGATTCGAGCACCTCCTGCAGACCGACGGTGAGGCTGCGGAGGCCTCACCGGTGCGTCCCAGGGTGCTGTTCCCCGCCGGGGTGCTGAAATGTAGTTAACGAGGCTTTTGCTTGACTACAGGGAGTGTGCGACTGGGGATGTGTGGGTGTTGTTCTTATGCGTGTGTGTGTGTGTGTGTGTGTGTGTGTGTGTGTGTGTGAATTACAGTGAGGACTACAGGTCCATTAGTGAATACCTCTGCTTTTAATCTTAATGGCTTTAAGTGCCCGATATCGCCGGGAGTACTTCGCCCATAAAGCGGATTTACGCAGAAATATGGCTTCTAAAACAGCATCTAAACCTTGCCCTGTCTAAGCTAAATCACTCTTTGATGTTTTAAATCACTGTTGCAGTTTCCTCTAAACCTCTTTGTTAAGTTTCTCCATGTTTCAGCATGAAAAGCCACGTGTTTTTGTATATTTTGCCATGTGAAACATATCTGTGAGCAGTTCTGTCTTCTTTCTGCACTGCACTGACTGCGCCCTTCCTCCATGCCCTGCTTCCTCCTCTTTCCTTCACCTCATTACTCTTCCTGTGGTCTCTGGTTCCCCATAACTCACCACTCTTCCTTGAACTCAAGACACTAGGCCAGATAGTGTTTACAAACACTTTCTGAGCTTCCTTAGCCTAAGCAAGCAGCAGATGGATGTGGTTTTACTACACACAGTGAGTCATAAAGTTTAGGTATTGGAGGGCTGATTTTGTGTGCCCTGCTTTGATTTGTCTGTTCATCATCATCACCATCACATACAGGTTAATATGAAGGCAGAGTGATAAAGTTTCAATCTCCCTGCACTGTAATGGACAGACTAAAGAGTCACAAGAAATTTTGGCAAGAACAATTTGAAAAGCCTCAAAAAGGCCAAAATATGTGACCTGTAGGGATGTAGGTGATGGTGCATAGACACATAGTGGAGTAGTTTTTCCACATGGATTGAGTGAATTAAACAGGGAACAGCTTCATCGATAGGTGATGTTGTACTTGCCATGCCAGTCAGTTGCAGCTGCAGAAATGTCAGGCATGTCTATTTTTATACTTTTCCATTGTCTGACTCTGTGGTTGGTCAGGTTTTCATTAGAGCTAAAATTAGGGCTTTAAATTCATAATTTAAATAATTTTTATAACAAAAATCCACTTCACTGTATATCTTATCAGTCGATATTGAATATAATTATTATGCAAGCATAGCAGTAGATTAATATTAACTTTTGTCATCATCATCTGTGATTATAGGCATTTTGTCCACACAGGTACACCTCCTTTTAGGATTAATCAATAGTCACAATTATTTTAGAGCTGAAACAATTAGTTGACAATCAATTAGTTGATTGACAGGCGCTTATATTAATGATAGACTAGTTGTTTTGTTTCTTCTGTGCTTGCAAATTTGAACATTTTCACGTTTTGGAAATCACACTGAGCTGCAGAAAATTCTGACTTTTTACTATTTTTCACATGTTTCATGGGCATAAAAAATTAATCCCCAAACATAATCATTAGTTGCAGCTTTGAATTGCACCTCTGCTCCTTTTCCCTCAGGGTTAATGTTTTATTTCACACAGCTGTTAATTTTTATGATGGCAGCGGAGATTCGGGCCGTGAGGCTGATCTTTCTGCTGTGAAACATCTTTTCATAATGTGCACTAATGAGATGAATGTATTAAAACTGTCATTCCATATTTATTTTACTCATCAAATATCAATCCCTGATCATAAGATAGGTGATAAGAACCTGATTTAGAAGTTAAAATGAGGATTGCAGGTCAGTTTTAGGTGGATACGGCTGACACTTTATTGATCCAGTCAGGGTGAGGATGTCCTGATGGATGATTTAATGCTGCCCAGATTATTAAGGAGTTTAACTGTGTGATTGATTAGTGCTCTGACTAAGTCCACACCATTTCCTCTCATAAATTATAAATGGCTTAAATATCACATTACTGCCCAATTACAGATCACAGACTGAGTGTGTGATCAATTTTTGTCTCATTATACACACTATACACACACTTAAAGAAGGATTTAAGACAGAGATGGTAGGAGACAGTATGATAAGACAGTAATCATCTCTCACACACACACAGACAGAAAAAAGCCTGATCATGTTGAAATTTTATTGTGAAAAGACAGTTATTTAGGTCTGCAGGAACATATGGACAAGAGTGACTTATTCTGTTTAGCCCAGGCTCTTGCCTCTGTGATAATATCTCTGTACTCATGCAGGATTATCCATGAAGATGGCTTTTCTGGGGATGATGTGAAGCAGTATAAGCCTGTGGTCTACAGCAACACCATCCAGAGCTTGGCAGCCATCCTTCGAGCCATGGACTCATTGGGCATTGAATTTGGAGACAAGGACAGAAAAGTCAGTCTGAACTCTGTAAATTCAGTAGAGACTGGCCCGATATAGTTCACAATATCTGTTTGGGTTTAGACATCTGGTTCAGGACTTGATGCAGCAGTTTTATGTGGTGTATTTGACTTTTTAATTGCTTTACAGTGTCCATTTAAAGACACAGTTGTTTTATAATATTCCCTTATAATAAGTTCTTAAATGCCATTCTAAGAGATGATAAATAATGAATATAGAGATATAATGTAGTTGCTTCTCTCCTGATCTTATGAATGCGTCTGTGCAGGCTGATGCTAAGCTAGTTTGTGATGTAGTCAGCCGTATGGAGGACACAGAGCCGTACTCTGCAGAGCTCCTCACTGCTATGAAGCGTTTATGGGCTGATGCTGGGACTCAGGAGTGCTTCAACCGTGCCCGGGAATACCAGCTTAATGACTCCGCCAAATAGTGAGTTGAACAAAATGGCTTCAAGAAGCCTGGTAAAACTAAACAAAAGGCTGTCTTCCAATCTCGATGTTTTCCCATCTTCTTTAACCAGTTACCTGGATAGTCTAGACCGGATTGGTGCAGCAGACTACCAGCCCACAGAGCAGGACATCCTGAGAACCCGTGTGAAGACCACTGGCATCGTGGAAACTCACTTCACCTTCAAAAATCTCCACTTCAGGTAGAAAGCTGCTGCAGCTCATGATGACTTGACCTTTGCTGCTGCCTAAAGTTGAGGTTCACAGATTTTCACTCCGGGTCTGTACTGACATCTTTTGCAGGCTGTTTGATGTGGGAGGTCAGAGGTCAGAGAGGAAGAAATGGATCCACTGCTTCGAAGATGTGACGGCTATCATCTTCTGTGTTGCTTTAAGTGGATACGACCAGGTGCTCCATGAAGATGAAACAACTGTAAGTGTATCTGAATTAAAAAAAAAATTAATATTTACAGACTGGTGGTTGCAAAACTTTACATATCTTTTTTGTTTGTTTTTCATGGAAAATGACTAACTCAAATATTCCAAGGATTCTATAGCCACAAAATTATATATTTCTATTTCAAAAAGTGTTATTTGTATAATATTATGTCTCAGACAGGATTTAAAATCTGTACACCGTCTATCTTCAGATTTTTAATTTGAATTAAAAAGACCTCTCACAGTAAAAAAAAAATCCCTCTAAAAATAATTTATTCTTTGTAGTTTGTTCTTCTCCATCAGTATAAGTTGTATGCAAAAGGGTTTTCCAAGCTCAGTGAGGGCCTTTAGAGACTCACTTGCACAATTGGTCCATGCACAGTAGAGGCACTGTGTTTCCAACCTTTTGCTTGCATAAATGAAACTAAAAAGAACAAAAATGGTTAAAAAATATTATACTGCTTGTGATTTCCCTTTGGGTTTGGCTAAGACCTCTTTGAAAGGCACCAAAAATTCCTCTATGATGGAAAAACCCATGCATACATATTTTATGTCAGCAAAGTGCCTCCGCTGAGTTAACATGAAAAGTAATCTTGTAAAATGTGTATTTGTTCTGTTTTCTAACAGCTGTTATTAAATAATTGTTAAAACTGTAATCTGGACTGCAATTTATAGTTCAGGGATTTTTGGGCTACACAAATATATCAGCAACCAGGTAACAAAAGTAGTTTAACTCCAGCTAAATCTGGGGCATTGAAGGAGTCTGATTCCTCACTGTACCTCTAACCTCAGTGTTGTATTTATTCTTCCTGCAGAACCGCATGCATGAATCGCTTATGCTCTTTGACTCCATTTGCAACAACAAGTTCTTCATCGACACCTCCATCATCCTCTTCCTCAACAAGAAGGATCTGTTTGCTGAGAAGATCAAGAAGTCACCACTGACAATCTGTTTTCCAGAATACACAGGTGAGTCCTGTGCCGTCACTCTTGGTTGGAGCCCCCTCCTGAGCAAAGTGATGTGTCTTAATCACCCTCTGCTGTTTCCTCTCTGTCTGTCTCCAGGTGCTAATACTTATGATGATGCCACTGCATATATTCAGGTTCAGTTTGAAAGTAAGAACCGCTCTCCCAACAAGGAGATCTACTGTCACCTGACCTGTGCCACAGACACAGGAAACATCCAGGTAGTGTTTGATGCTGTCACTGACATCATTATTGCAAACAATCTTAGAGGGTGTGGCTTATACTGAGGCCTGACTAAGCACAGAGGTTGTCATGGAGTGTATGAGGTGTTAATAATGATAATTTTGATGATACTTAAACACATAAATATGTAATTCTACACGTCCAAATGGACCCAAAGAGCTGCCGTCAGACACCACACTGGATTATTGCCATGATTTGTTCCCTTCCTCTTATTTCGATTTCAGTATAAAACCCCAGTTTTTGTCTTTTTGAAAAAATGTGTTTTTAAGCTGAATGTTTCATGTTTTGTTGATGACTGTGTCAAAAACTGGGAGGGTCAGAAGCAGCAGCACCAGGGTTTTATTCAGCAGGAGCTTAGCATGTAACACGAGGAGCGTGCGGCATCATTATTAAACACAACATGGAATATTGTCCCCAGCTCTTGTGGCATTTTTGTGCAAGTCTCAAGGCTCTTCTTTTGGGACTGAATACAGCCTCTGGTGCTCCGTTTGAAGAGCTGCTGTGTGCATGAAGGCAGAGATGATGATGATGATGATGCTGATGTCAGGGAGGTGCTGTACTCGTGGCTGGGGGTTATGGATGGATAAGAAGGAGGCTATTTAAACTTTCCTTCAGATGGATACATGACTGAGTAGCCTGCAAGTTTTTTACACTCTCTATTTTCTCTTTTACTTTAAACATAATTGGAAGAGAAGATTTGTCTGTCCAGAGTGGCTGCCCATCACCATTGGCCTCCTGTAGCCTGAGGAAATACCAATCAGCCAATGATGTATCAAAAAAAAAAGTCTTATCGGTGCCAACCATCTGAGAACGACAGATAGGGGAATAGGATAAGAAATCATAGCTCATATCAACTATATTATTTAAGCAACAGATAACATTTTATTATCACTGAATGATTTATTTATTTAAGCCTCATGCCCTACATGCCTCCTCCTACCTCCTGAAGTCCCGTGCCACATATTTATTTCCTGTCATGAAAAACTGGGGTGCACCGATTCCAGTCTTCGGTTCAGAGGGGAAATCAGCCCTCCAGTGACATCTTGTTCTCTGTGTGGTGCTTGACCCTTCGATGTGAATCTGTGTAGAAATAGAAGACTGCACGAAGAGAACAATATCATGAGGCGGCCTCTGTCTGGGGAGTCAAGGTTTATTTATTTATTTATTTTTGTTATCTCTCCTGATCAGTGAGGAGGGAACCATTATCCCAGCACTCCCCCCTCGTGTCTGTCATGTTTCTCTTATGACAGAGAAAAAGTACAGCTCTCCATTTCACCTGTGCACCCAGAAATTCATCTTCCCACTCCTGTATACGCTTTACCCATCACATATCAGTCCTTATATCCTATCTCCATTTTCACCTTAAAAGCACCGTACTGTATATATATATATTATGATTATACCAGATTTTTTTTTTTTACTGTGAATGTTTTTGTGCTGCACCCCCATCCTATTCAGTAGTTTATTGGTTGCTCTCATGTGGAATGTTTGTGCTGAGCCAATCGAATGTTGTGTTTACATTAAAGCCACACTTTTCCTATCTATCCCTGCATCTGTGGTTTGATTACAAGGTAACAAGGCTGATGACAAACTGTGCTGTCCCTCAGAAAAATGCTTAAACACACGCTGACCTGCTTTAATCTGTGTAAAGAATTAAGGTTAGACCAGGAAATTAGGCTGAACATTATGAGAGTGGTCCACTTTTAATGCTTCACTGCCTGGTGAGCACAGCTTTGTATTTAGTGTCAGAAATATGTATAAAAGATTGGGAGCAGGTCCTGCATGGCAGTAGGGTAGCACTTGGTGAAATGTGGCGGATGGCAGGGATCAGGAGCGTCACACAGCAGCTCTCAATTTATTAGGTTAAAAGTGTTCATCACAGACAAGGAGCTATTCATATATTGAATGACTAGGCTGGATCAGCTGTCTGACCTGCTTCTGTCAGTTTAATGGGTATGATGTTCATTACTGCTCTGTTTCACTGACAGCCACAGAGCTCTGCTCCTCAGTCCCAGAGTGTCCTTGTTTCTTGGAGCCAGTTACAGGTTAAACTCCCACTGAGATATAATTACATACTCACACTTTTAATTAAACATTTAAGAGAATATTCTCCTTTTACAGTTGATTTATATCAAATTATCCACAACCCCTGCCCAAAAACCCATGCCCCTAAAAGCTAAGCTGTAACTGATACAGACTCACATCAACCTGGTGAGGAGCATAATGTCTGAACCTACCACTGCAGAGCCATCAGTGGCTTTGATTCAGGCAATAAAAAAAAAAAAAGTCCTTGGCCACTTGTTCATACTCCACAGAAACATGGACTGATTTCTTCAGTGAAAGCCATCACAAGGTGGGTACTTCACAGCAATCAATGCCACCAGCGCACCATCTGTGGAGTTACAGTCGCAGCCTCTTGATATCCTCACTTCTAAAGTCGACGCGCAGCGCTAGAACCTGACGCACTTCTGCTGGGGTCAGCCGCCACGTCAGGGGGCCTGAATTAGGGCCCCAGTAATCCAAGATCTCAGTTACCTGCAGAAGAAATGGGTAATGTTACAGTAATGTAGTTATTTTTTGATACTTTTACAGTGTGCTGTCCAAATAAACCAGTAGGCCAAATTTTAACGCTATATTAGGTAGGATACAGTCAATTTAATAATTATAACGAAAGCCATCAGATAGATGTGGTGGAGTAAAATGTACAATATTTATTTCCAAATAACAAGAACCTTACAAATACCTTAAAATGTATTTAAGTACATCACTGTGAAAATTGAGTCTAGTTACTATCCATCAAGTTCAGAGTATATTGTATAAAAGAGTCTAAATTACCCGCTCCAGGTTGAGGATGGTGGCCATTTGTGTGAGACGAGCGAACTTGTCTCTGATGGTCCAGGTTGTCACAGTGGTGAGGTAGGCCACAAGAGACCGAAGCTCTTTATCGAACTGCAGCCCTCCAAGCTATAACGGATACATAATAACCGATCTGTGGCCATGTCATATGCATACAGGAATATTTTAATCTTTTTATCTATTTGTTCTACACAGTATATTAATTTATTTAGTGTGTAAAATACATTGCCAGAAACAGGAAGATGCTGCCGTGCCAAAAGGAAGCATCCTCTCCTACAGGCCTTTCTAAACTCATTAATAAATTATTGGAGGCCTTTCTTCATGAAAGCGTCAGTGAAGTGATGCACAGGCAGCTTGCTGCCACCTTGTGGCCAAGCTCAAATCCTCACCCTGCTGAATGAGCATTTGAGGACCGTCTTCTCCATTTCAATAGATATCAAGCTGGTCATCAGGCTGGTCAGCGTGTCATAGATGACAGGTGAGAGGGCGATCTGGTGGGGAAGACAAAAGAAGGTTAAAAAAGGAAGGAAGATTATCTTCAGTTTACACAAATTCAAAGCTTGAAAGATACCTTAAACTCTGCCATGAGCTGCTCTAAGTTGACGATGAGCTGCTGCACCCAGGGGTCATTAGCTTCATAGTCATTAAACTCCTCCTGTGAGAAACATAAATAGTTGCAGCAACAATTCTGTGACCTATGATTTATTTTTGTACAGAAATGTGGGAACATTACCTCCTCTATATTATGCGAGATGGACAGGAAGCTGCTGATCCATGGTTTAACCTGAGGCTTTATGGCTGTTGTGTTTAACTCTGTCAGACCCTCCTGTGAAATAAAAGCAATGTCAAATACTTGCTGGGAAAAACACCTGCACTAAAAACTTTGAACAAAAAAGCTTAATTTTTTCAGGTTTTTCCTCTCTTTACTCTACAAATACTCATGCCGTGGATCTGTCATTTCATTTTTTAGCTTTGCCCTTGGCACAGCTTCAAACTACATCGAAAGTGTTTAGTCTGCACAAGGTCTTTTATTTTAATAACTGACTGGATGGTCTATGCTGTTTCAGTGTCTGACTTCTTTCTGCACTATTTTTAGCAACAAAAAGCAAAGAGTTGTTTCTGGGACGAATTGGGTGCATCTTGTAGCATCGTGTTGTGAGCAGGTTTGATCAGCTTCACTGGACGTGGATTTAACACAGCCACACCCTGTGTATTCTCGAGGTTACAAAACAACAACCTCCTTAAAGCAGAGGTTTATTAAAAGATCTCATTAAAGCTGTTCTTCTTACTCTCCTGTGACTTGTTAAATAAATAACAAATGTCCCTGCACGGTGCTCTCTGGTCTGGTCTAACAACAGTTCTCCATTCTGAGGCTCCCACTCCAATTAAGCAAACATACAACTCTAAGTAGACAATTACAGAGGTGTGTGTGTGTGTGTCCAACCTGTAACAAATCTTTGAACTTTGTGGATGTGCTGACAAGGTCAGACAAACAGCTCTCAATCTTGGCTTGTTCTCCAGAACTGACCCCCTGACTAAACAACTTGGAACAGTCATTCTGTAAGGAAATAAAATAACATTTGGAGGAATTATGAATACCACAATGAACAGGAGAGAGCCATAGCTTTGACACAGACAGGAAACTCACCTCCAGGTTCCTCTTTAAAGTTGAGATGTTCTCACTACACACCTCGACATTATTTAGAGTCACCTGAGTGGAAAAAGAGTGAGAATGAAGGATTCTTCTAGACAGTATGTCTCTGTCCTGCTTTAAAAACCATAATCTGCTGGAGACAAGGTATTTTGATATCTATTAGTTTAAAACTGTAAGCCTTTAAGCGTTTCTTAATTTCAATTTATAATGGCATTAAAAGGCTTTTGAAGTAGTGCCTCCTTAACAAAGAGCCATTTTAAAAATTAAAGCACTACTTCTTAAACCAGAGGAGCTCATTCATTTATGTGATCCCTCCTTTAAATTACTGCTGAGCTCTTTTTAAAAAGGCTTACACAGTAGATGTGAGTGATTTATTTTTCCTCACAGTCCGGCCAATGATTTCTAAGAAACTACCCGAGTGAGGCAGGGATATGTGTGTGTGTGTGTGTGTGTGTGTGTGTGTTTGTGTCTAGTCGTCTTACCAGGAATGCAGCCTTGGCGTTTTCAGTGGTTTCGATGCCCAGTGTGTTAAACTTGCCCTGTTGTAAGCTGCTCTGCATCAGACTGACTGCACTGCTGACACCACGCTGGATGTCTTGAAGTGTTGTAGCTGGGAAGCCTTGCCGCAACTTATTATACAACACCTCCCTGACAGGTGAGATGGGGCAGACAGGGCAATAAGGGGCTACACATACACATATCAGATATGAAACAAAAACTGATTTTAAAAAGTCAACTGGACAGAAACCAAGTCAGCACCTGAAGTCAGACTCCAGCACAGAGTTAGCGTGGTTGATCATGGCACAGAGGCAGTCAATGCTGGAACTTGATAAAGCTCTGCTGATGCACTTTTTCACAATATAGAAACAGTCGTCCACCATGCTACTGGTCAGCTGTCCCTTTTCATATGTGTCCATAGCAACAGCCTGGGGGTATAAAAAATGTGTAAGATTTGTATCTAATATGTGCAACACAGTTTTATTTTAGCTTTCTTATATATTTGGAGTACATTATGTCTCCTCACTAAATATTAAATTCTGCTTTTAAAAGGTCATCATAGTTCCACTGCCAGACCTGGTTTTCATCTAGGTTTTTCAGATAAGAGCTAGCTGAATATGCAAGTTAAAGCAGATCTTACTTTGTGCACAAAATCAGTGTGGATGTAAAATTACTGCTGCATTCAGGACACACATGGCCAATTTTGTTCTTACCACCCAGCGTATGAAACAGAATCAGTCTGTCTATCTGCAACCAGTATACACTGCCTTGTCTTTATTTCTCTATATAAGGCAGCTGTTCTCAAACTGTGTGGCACAGACCTACTGTAGGTGTGGCGTGGACGACCAGGGGAAAAATATGGAAAGAAACCAAGTTAAATGGAAATAATTTGTGCAGGGAATGAAAACACGAGAGATTAAGGCAGCCAGGGTCTCTACCCCTGACTGCCACCCAATCCACATAGTACCAGACCCCTGTGGTGTCTCCCGTGAGTGGTGAGCCAACAAGAGGGTCGGCTCATGTTGCTTCAGGTTGTGTCCAGCTGGGCCCAATGGGCTAAGGCAAGCGATATCTCGGGTTTTGTTCACGAGTGAAAAAAGAGAGAAGCATGATATTGACAGACAGGATGGTACAGCATCTGCAGTGATGCAGGGATGTTGTACTGGTCTGTTGTGGTGAAGACAGAGCTGAGTGTGAAAATGAAGCTGTCAATTTACTAGTCGATCTACATTCCTACCCTCGCCTATGGTCACGAGCTCTGTTCTCTGGGCAGCCCCCTAAGCAGCTGATATAGCCCACTGTTTCCTGACTCTATAATCACAGTTTTTTTTTTCCAACTTCAAACTTGTATTCTTCAAAGTCTGTGAGTAATGACACTACTTGAGGTAAATTATACAGCTCTCTGTACATCCACAGAAAGAATAATGTAACTTTTTCATGTCTGTATAAACACATCTGACACAAACAACTGACTGTTGCTTTACCTAAAGAGTTCCATTATCACACACACAAACATTGAAGTACATATATAATACCATAATAAGCTGACCTTGTTTACAGATTCCCTCATGTAGTATTCTTCCATTGGAATGTAGTAACCAATCAACTCTTGCATTGTCGTGCTCAGCAAGCAGTGTTTCAGCAGTTTCTCCACATTCTGCTGATGCTCTGTGTGTTTAAACATGTAGGGAAAACATATTTTCAGCCACATATTTAGCAACATTCATCTTTTCATGTAAAATCCTACATTTATATGAAGTTACCCTGTGTGATGCTCTGAGCGTCTCCAATTTCAAAGTCTGCCATTATGCGGCGACGTAAAAAGCGCAGGTAGAGCTCTGCCCTCGCATTCATCAGGGTGACTTCTGCTAGTACAGGGTCCAGTTCCCTGTTTTGAAAGAAGGAGGTATAAACAAAAACCCCTCAAACATGTAGGGAATCCAGCTTGTTGCTCACACGCACCTTGGCTCAATCCTTTCTCCTGGCACACTCTTCATCATGCTGGTTTGGACAATCTGAAACTAAAGGATGGAGTCAAGGTCACAGTAGGTACAGAGATGCAAATAAAACAACCATGTGATGAAGTTCAGAAGCAACACACACCTTGTTGTGGTATCCTCTCTGCTGAATGAACTTGTCAACTATTTTCTGGGCCTGTCGGTCACATTCCTGCTGCAGGTGAGTGATAAGTGTGTACAAATGGCCTGGGCCATAATACGTCTCAACTATGGGCTGATGAGTCTCCACAACACGAGCAATACCTGTAAACACAAATCAACACACAAGAGGGGAGAGTGTGCAAGAGAAAATGCAGACAGACACAGACAGTCTGTGTTTTCTCACCTTCCAACAGCAGTGTCAGAGTGTCTGCAAATATCAGCAGTGCTCTCTTCTCGCCCAGATCTCCTCCGGTAGCTAACAGCAGGTTCTCCTCAGCTTTTGAGGCAAGCTGTATGAGTGAGTGTGAAAAATACAACATCAGAATCAAAACAGCATATTGTAGCATATCTGACTGAAAGACAAAGATGTATAAATAAATTCAGAATAAACTCAAACAGTAAAAAAATATGTCCTTCAAATACGGCTGCTATTTAGGCTACAATCTGCAAACTAACACTTAAATCAAAATTCACCAAAACAATTTTAGTATTTAAAAATATCAATTTTATTGTACAAAAACAGTATTTATGAAAAAAATTCAATTCATAAATAGACAATGCTAGCTCATAATCATACTCAATTTTTAGATTTAGTATACAGCGGTTTGCAAAACCAGCCACAGGGGCCCACAAGCCAGTGTAGTCCTAGTGCCGGTCCCAAGCCCGGGTAAATGGTGAGGGTTGCGTCAGGAAGGGCATCCGGCGTAAAAACTTTGCCAAATCAAATATGCGGATTCATAACACGACTTCCATACCGGATCGGTCGCGGCCCGGGTTAACAACGACTGCCTCCAGTGCCATTAGCCAACAGGGTGCCAGTGGAAACTATGCTACTGTTGGACGAAGACCAAGGAGGGGGAGAGGGGGAAAGCGTGTTAGGAGGCAGAGAGAGAGAAGGAA
>VUQH01011808.1:5168-29132 GCA_015106775.1 Etroplus canarensis
GGGGTGGTGGGTGTTGGGGGGGGGGGGTGGGGTGGGGGGGGGGGGGGGGGGGGGGGGGGGGGGGGTGAGAATGGGTAAGGTAGGTTATTATATTCCATTTGCTGGGACAGCTCCTGCGGCAAAGCTGCTCTCTCTGAAATGTCTTCTATAAGTTATTTATAATCGCTAGAAGATGGTAGAGAGAGGCCAAGGTAGAGCGGGAGACAGAGAAAGAGAATTTTTTGAAGTGAGAGAAGAGAAACAGCAACAGAGAAGAAGCAGAGAGAACAGAGCTGCTGTATAGTATGGTGTCGGAGTTCGAGAAGAGCGGTGAAGGTTTCTGTGTGTGTGTGTGTGTGTGTGTGTGTGTGGGAGTGAAAGACAGAAGCTAGAGTCTGTCAGTTTATCCGCTGTTACCCTTTCTCACCTTCAGATCAATACCTATTTACTGTATTCTTTCTTCCTTCTTTTTCTTCTCTTATCTCTTTTTTCTGTATCCCTATTGATGTAATCAGACTTACTTTTCGGCCGTATAATGAGCTCATGTTAGTGAATTTCTCTTTTGTGGTGGGGGGTAATGTTTTTGCAGTCTAAGCTTGTGGACAGAAGGTCACTTATGATTTATGACATTACATTTGTCACAGTGGGATTATTTTCAGTCAACATTGACCATGTGTCCCACATCCATCCATCCATCCCTCCATCCATCCACCGCACCATGGCATTCCTAAGCCAGGTGAGAGACAATATCTCTCCAGAGTGTTCTGGGTCTGCCCCAGGGCCTCTTCTTGGTGGGACTGGCTTGAAACACCTCACCTAGGAGGACATTCTGATTAGATACCCAAACCACCTCAACTGGCTCCTTTCAATGTGGAGGAGTAGCAGCTCTACTCTGAACATCTCCCAAATGAATGAGCTCCTCACCCTATCTCTAAGGGAGGGCCCAGGCACCCTCTGGAGGAAAGTAATTTCTGCCACTTCCATCTGTGATCTCATTCTCTTGGTCACTATCCAGAGCTCGTGAGCACAGATGAGGGTAGGAACATAGAGTGACCATCAGCAGCTTCACTTTCACGCTCAGCTCTCTCTTCACCACACCACAACAGATGGGCGCAGCATCTGAAATACTACTGACATCACACCAATCTGTCTGTCAGTCTCCCACTCCACTCTCTCCTTATTCATGAACAAGACCCTGAGATACTTAAACTTGGAGCAGCAACTCTACCCAAACTTGAGTGGGTGCGCCACCCTCTTGTGGCTGAGAACCGTGGCCTCTGACTTGGAGGTGCTCATTCTGCTGCTTCACACTCAGCTGCCAGCCACTCCAGTACAAGTTGGAGATTACCACCCTGATGAAGACAAAAGAACCATATTGTCTGCAGTTGATCCTGAGACAAAGGGCAGCCCTGGCAGAGTCCAACACTCACCGGTCAATGAGTCTAATTTATTGCCGGTGATGTGAACCAAGCTCTCATTATGGTTGTACAGAGGTCGAATGACCTGTAATCTCTGTATCTCTTACAGCCACAAAATCTTTGTCCACTTGAAATACATGGGTTTAAAAGTCATGCTGAGAGTCAAAAAATAGGCTAATTCAAGCCCAGGTAGAGGAACGAATTGATTGCACTTTTGACGATTCACGTTTTGGCAGAAAGGACAATAGTTTTCATGTGTTCTTTTATTAACTAGTTCAGCAAGTTAGAGGTCTGAAACCAGCTTCTCTCCATCTAAATTTATATTCTCTTTTTCATTCTATCCTTCATTCTCTTTTTCTTTAATCCTCACTTTCTGCAATTCTTCAATTGGACCAATGAGCTATTGCCTTGGCGACGCAGCCATTCATTTTTTTCTACAGTTCACAAGAATCTCTACTCCTCCTGCAGTATTGGTCAGAATTTATCCAAACCTACGTACAATGATCACCTAAAGTCTTCTCACCCAAACTGTGCTCAAAGTCAAGGTTATATTTTTTTTTATTTTACAGGCACAGGAGTAGTGGTCTGGCTTGTAATGTTTATAAAATGAGTGCTTGTGTGTGCCCCTCTGTCATGTATGCATGAATGCCATCATTAGGTTTACTTAAAGCATAAATGCCTTAAGCTAGGTTAAGACTGGTCAAGAACTTGGGCTGCTGTCTTGAATATGACTTTTTGCAAGCCTCCTTGACATTTCAGTGGATTTTAATCCCTGTTAGTTTGTGGAATACAGCCAAAACACTGACAAGAAAACTACACTTTCTTTCTGAACTTCACCAATTACAGTAACGTGAGCTGTGAGATCATGAGCTGGATGAGCTACTCCATCCTTAACCTTCCGGTTCATTTCTATTGCATATTTATGACTGTGTGTAACAACAATGGGATTGTCTGTCATACCAAAATAGAAAATGAAAAAGTCTTTACACAATTAATTCAAATACTGAAAAAAATCTCTCGTTTTGCCCTTTTTAATCTGCAGAATACTATCAAATTTAGGAATGTTCTGGCTCCCAGCTAATCCAAGAAATTATTACTTCTAGTCCGGATTCTTGTAGTTCTCATTATGCAAAGTTTTCCCTGAAAAGATTTCAGTTGCTACAAGAGTCCTAACACACTGGAAGAAGTGGTCACATTTCTTTCATATTTGCTCCCGGTTAAATCCAGATGTCAGTTCAAAGTCCTTCTCCTCATACACACAGTCCTGAATCATCAGATCCCATTAGTTTACAGACCTCATGGTGTCATATTGTCCCGGTAGAGCACTTCGTTCTCAGACTACAGGCTTACTTTCCAGAAGTAGAATGGGAGCCAGTGCCTTCAGCTATCAGATTCCTCTCCTGTGGAAAAAGGTCTCTTATAACTTTCCTTTTCAGCTTATGTTTAGGGCTGAAAACGGTGAGTGTGAACCTCCCTTACATATGCTGCTACAGGCTCAGGCTGCCAGGGTTTATTTGATGTAGGCTGTTTCTCATGATTCATTGAAGCTTTAGAGTGGTTACTACATGCACTCCATAATGGTAAGCTGTATTGGTACATGGTAGCGCTGTAAAGTGGCTGTGAACGCCTTAGCATGTGTGATTCACAACATTTATCTAAAGTTAGGCACTGATTGTATAATTTTCCACTGAAACATACCAAAGCTGCAATTCAGAATAAATCAAAAATAATAGTTAAACTCTCTTGACACAGATTCGCTGACTCACTGACATGGATAAGCCCCCACAGAGAGAGGAATGCCAAATGTTTTTTCCTATCAAACATTTATTAATCTTCATTTTAATGAATCCCCCGCCTAAGCAGCAGAGAATTCACACTGTGCTACTTCTAATATGCTGGATCAATTCGCAAAAGTGTTCTGTGAAACCATGATGAATTGCTTTTCAACTGTATTCGAACACTTGATCACAGCTTCCTCATATGGGGTCTCGCACAAGATGGAAAACGAAAGACTCATTAACAAGATGAGCAAGGGAAATCAGACCAAACCGGAGATGGAGAAATATCACACGACCATCACAACATGCACCAAAGCTGTACAAACTGTGCACGTGCTGCATTCATTAATAGTGCGTACAGCCAAGCCTATAAATTACATCTGGCATTAAACTCTAATAATTGATTTGATTCACTGTATATCAGTGCTGCACAAATTAACACTGACAGAGTGTGAATCCATTATTCTAAATTTGTACAGTATGCAAGATGACAGGAGCTGTTGGAGGATAATTGCCAGAGAAGCGGGCTCTCCAGGGAGGTGTGTTTTCTTGTTGCTTTGATTCTACCAACACAGCAAGAGATTTTATGTTAAACCCTATAGCTTGTCAACAGCCTTCAGGAAGCCTCTGCTTCTGAGCCTCTGTAATGAAAAGTGATTGAAACACGCCCAAGATAAAAGCAATTCTCCTCCCATACTGCTGTGAACTTTACAAACTTTTCTCTATGTAAGCCGTGAGATGACACACTCGATAATTCAGTATTTTAAACCATCTGTCGCTTTTTTTTTCCCACACACTGCCAACTTATCTAAAGCCACCTATGCCACCAGCAAAACTGACCTATCCAATTTGATTGACATTTTAGATACAGGCGTTCTTTTTCTTAGAGAAATATCAGCTGTCAATGATGTAAGTTATTTCCAAATGATCAGATTTCTTATCATAAGTCAGAATGACAAGATACCAGAAGTGGGAAAATAAGTTTGCAGTATCTTGTATTACAGTAAGACATTCTAGTCGCCTTGAAACAAAACTACTTAATATGTCATCAGCCAACATTAACCAGTTGATATGATAGGATCATGCAGTGGCTGCAGATTTGTCAGCTGCAAATGTCCCAAAGGTGCTCCTTTGGATTGAGATCTGGTGACTGTGGAGGCCATTTAAGTACAGTGAACTCATCGTAACATTTAGGAAGCTAGATTGAATTTGAGCTTTGTAACATTTTTAGCCTTTACTGTTCATCACCAGAAGATGTCATAAAGGGATGGACGTGATCAGCAGCAATAGTCAGGTAGGCTATGATGTTTAAATGCCTAATGGTACTAAGGGGGCCAAAGGGGGCCAAGAAAATATCCCCCATGACATTACACTAACACCAGCAGCCTGAACCAATGGCAAGACAGGTCGATGCTTTCATGTTGATTAAATCAAATTCTGACCCTATTATCTGAATGTCTCACCATGAATTGAGCAACCAGTATTTTCCAAATCTTCTGTTGTCCAACTTTGGTGAGCTCAGCCATAGTTTCTTGTTTTTAGCTGGCTGGAGTGTGATCTTCTGCTTCGAGAGCTTGCGCATTGTGTGTTCAGAGATGCTCTTCAGCATACCTCGGCTGAAACGAGTGGTTATTGAATTAGTTTTACCTTCCCATTAGCTCAGAGCACTCTATGTTCTCTTTTTCGGACCATCCTAGAGATGGTTGCTTGGGAAAATTCCAGTATATCAGCAGTTTCTGAAGGACTCAGAGAAACCCATCTGGCATCAACAACCATGCCATGGTCAAAGTTGTTTAAATCACTTTGCTTTGATTTGAATTTCAGCAGGTCATCTTGACCATGTCTACATACCTAGATGCACTGAGTTGCTGCCATGTCATTGGCTAATTAAGATATTTGCATTGAGAAGCAGTTGTACTGGTGTACCTAATGAAGTGTATGTTGTGTAATTACAAAAGGTGAAATATCATAATAGACTGTATATAAAAGATGGACGTGGCAAAGGTGATTTCATTTGTTTGTGAATTCTGCATTTGGAAGCTTCCACTATAGCTTTAGCTTTTTTCATGATTTTCCCACAGCCAGAATTTATCATATTTAGATTAAAGGGCAGAGTGCTACGTTATCAACAAATGCTAGCTAATTTGGTTAGCAAGTGTGTATTCACTACATGGTAAAATGTACAGACACTGCTGAGTACTGCCAAGCAGCAACAAGTAACGGTCTAATATAAAAACTACAACATTCAGGGTTGAAAAATGGATCCAACGCAATTTCTCTAATAGCCACTTAATACCTGGTACCAAAAAAAACTGTTTCAGGCTTTATGGATAGTTTCCTCTTTTATGACAAGTGTTTAATATTTTTTTATGTCCAACTGGGTATTGGAGTTAGGGACATGGCTGCTGTGACTGACAGGTTTCTTAACATAGAGAGCTGGAGCTGGTCACTGACTGCTAGGCCTCACCTCCTCTAATTCAAGAACTGGACTTTCCTACTGTGTTTGACTTTTTTTTCTTTTCCATTTTTGGAATTGCCTGACAAATAATTTGCCCCACTGTTTGGTACAGATCATGCAAGAAGTGTGTACTTAAGTTTTACTGAGTGATATTCTAGTGTTTAATAAACTTTCTGGATAGGAACAGTGTTACCACTCCTCAGTAGGGAAAGTACTGAAGCTACTGGCTGTCCTAAAAGTCACTAGAAGTCGCTAAATGGCATCATTGCCTAATTTGTATGATTGTTCAAATTAAAATTGTAATGGGCGCTGTAGGAGAGAGGAATAACACAAAACAAACCCAAATAATCAGTTACAGTCTCTCACCAGTGCAGGATTAGCAGCGGGCTTGTGCATGCTTGATTCATTTGCAGCCTGGACGTGGAATGGTGTGGGTCTCCTCTCTGCTCTGACTGCAGCTGGGACTGCTGTGAGAGGCTACTGGGGGACTGACCTCATATGAGCACTTTGGGATGGGGGCGGGGCTCACAGCAGAAGCCACTGCTCGCTGAGTACGGCAACTGCAGAGCAATAGGTACTTTCCTGCAAGAGTCTCCAAAACACCAGAAAAGTTTCTTTCTCCCATAGTCTGTGTCTCTCTTTTGCTCTCCTTTCTCTCTTCTCTCTCCCCTCACCCCCAACCTGTTGAGGCAAAAGGCTGCCCCTCCCTGAGCCTGGTTCTGTTGGAGGTCTCTTCCTGTTAAAAGGGAGTTCTTCCTTCCCACAGTCACCAAGTGCTTGCTCATAGGGGATCGTCTGATTGTAAGGGTTTCTCTCTAACACTGTAGGATTTTTACCTTACAGTGTAAAGCACCTTGAGGTGACTTTTGTTGTGAATTGGAGCTATATAAATGAAGTTGAATTTAATTGAAAAATCAATAACACTTGAAAAATCAGTAGATTTGTGGCTAGTCACGTTTGACAAAAAAAAAGGAAGAAATTTGCCAAGGTAGCAACACTGGTTAGGAAAAGATATTTTGTCTATGCACTCACTACAAGCATCTGGGCTGTCATTTTCGTCCTTTGTAGAGCCAAAACACAGAACTCCATGTGTAGACAGCGGCCATTGCACGCTGAGAGGCTTGTGTTTATGAAAGCAGCTTGCTAACCAAGTTTGCTAGCTTCAGCTCATAAGATAGCACCCTTTCAACTGAAAATGGTCACTGCTGGTTCCAGAAACACAAGCATGACAGCCACCAAAAGGCCAGTGTTAAAGCTTGAATTTCACTCTGCAAACCTGCGCCAAACCGCAGGTCATAACACGTGTCAAATAATTGCAACAACAGCACAAAAATGGTTGAGAGGTTCATCTCAGATTAGTGGATGTCAGGTGTAGCCACAAGTAAAACTTTAAGCCTTCATGAGATCTAAACAGGTGATTTATGAGTAAATTCCCTCCCCTGCACAGTTGTTTCAAAGAAAGGAGAAACGACCCTCAGACAGTAAAATAGACTTGTGTACTTCTGTACCAGCGTGTCAGTTTCAACCCTAAATTTGGTTGTTTTAACATTTTAAGTGGCTGTTCAAGAAACAGAAAGTCGTTTTATCTTTTGAAAGTGTAAAGTTGAATGCAAATACAAAAGCCGCGAGTCAAAAATAGATTTGAAGAACTTGTTTTGAAAATCCAGCGGTCAGACAGTAATCTATTGTGATCTATTTGTTCATGTATAGGGTGACATACTGTGCTCCTGTTTTTCTTTTTCAGGACAGTCAACACTACTTTGAAAGTAATATATTTTAAATAGAAGAAAATGTTTTTTACCTGCACCATTTATTTTATTTTGTCTTTTTAACTGTTCTCGGGCTGGACTGGCCACTCAGGCAGCTTAGGCAATCCAGCTTTCTAATATGATCCAAACCACAAACTTTTCCCCAACCTGAACAAAGAGTAAGTGAGAGGAAAAAAAACTGATGTATGAAAATACAATGAGAAAATATCAAAAATGTAGTCCCATGGCTACCACCCATCCTTCCTCCTAAAGCACACTTTCTCATTATTTTGAACTGGAGGTGGTACTGCCGTGAAACTATTTTGAAATGCAGTCATCGGCCACTCTATTAGGTATACCTGTTCATCCATGCTCTTTAATCCAGGCTAATAAGCCAGTCACATAGAAGCAACTAAATGCATTTACGTTTGCATACATGGTCAAAATAACCTTCTGAAGTTCAAACCTGGCTTTAGAATGAGGAAGAAGGTGATTTAATTGGCTTTGAATGTTGGCGGCTGTTTGTACCAGCTGCCAACTGGTACAAATCCCAGTAGTTTAGCAGTTTCTGAACTACTGGGATTTTCCTGCACAACCATCTCTAGGAGAAATAGCCGGTGACCTCTTAAGAACGGCCAGGCTGCTTTGAACTGACAGAAAGGCAACAACAGCTCAAATAACTGCTTGTTACAACCAGTGTATGCAGAAGGGCATCTTTGAATGCACAAAATTGAAGCAGATGGGCTGCAATAGCAGAAGACCACGCCAGGTGCCCCTCTTTTTGGCTAAAAACAGGAAGCTGAAGCTATATTTTGCATGGGCTCACCAAAATTGGACAGTAGAAGAGTGGAAAAATGTCACCTGATCTGATGAGTTTCAATTTCTGCTGCAACGTTCGGATGGCAGGGTCAGGATTTGATGTGAACAAGATGAAAGCATGGATCCGTCCTGCCTTATAGTTCAGGCTGCTGGTGGTGGTGTTACAAAGTTGTGGGGGGGGCACTTTTAATACACTTAGGGCCCCTTAGTGCAAAATGCAACCTACAACCTACCTGAGTGTTGGTGCTGACCACGTCCATGCATTTATGACCACAGTGTACCCATCTTCAGATGACTGCTTTGAGCAGGATAACACAACATGTCACAAAGCACAAATAATCTCAAACTGGTTACTTGACCAAGACAGTGAGTTCATTGTGCTCAAATGGCCACCACAGTTGTCAGTTATCAGTCCAATCAAGCACCTTCGGGCTGTGGTGTAACAGGAGATTCACATCGTGGATGCGCAGCTGAAAAATGCGCAGCAACTGTGTGATGCCAGCGTATCAACATGAACCAAACTCTCTGAGGAAATTTTGCAGGACTTTGTTGAATCTAGGCCATGAAGAATCAAGGCAAAAGTGAGTCCAACCCAGAACTAGCAAGGTGTAGCTACTAAAGTGGCCAGCGAGTACAAAAACATCACCAAAATTATATACACCAAATTAAGACTTTTTTAAAAGAACTCCCTTAACTTCAATTACATCATACACCTACCCATACGCACACACACACACACACACACACACACACACAAACTTCTTAATCTGATCCACAATCAAACAAAGTCAGACAGGATTTTAAATCTAAATGTAAGATTATATCCACGTTAAATATCAATACTTTGACATTTGAGCTGGTTCTGTCAGAGAAGACCAGCTGATGGCACCAAGCAGCAGAAGTTTCGTGCCTTTCACGTGACTTTTATTCTCCGTTTTCATTTTTTTTTCCCTCAGCTTGTTTGGGTAAGGGAAGATTTTAGTGGCTGGAGCAGAGTCAGGCCCCGCTGTGAAGGTCAGTGCAGCGTCCGATAAAAGTAGTGCGAAGAAAACTTCCCCTCCCTCCCTCACCGCCCTCTGTAATCTCCGTGTGAAGAAAATGCCAGCTGCCAGTCTCATTTGGAGAGATAAGGACCTGGCTCCACATGCACCTGCCTGGCCACCCACAGCTGAATAGAAGTGAGAGAATAAATATGTAGATGATAAAAAATGGAGTAAAGGTTTAAAATAAAACTATCCCAGAGCATTGCTCCACACTGGCACATCCCACAGAAAGTAGAACCAGGTGTAAACCGTTTTTTTCATAGTGTGTGTGTGTGTGTGTGTGTGTGTGTGTGCGTGCATGTGTCTGTCTTCACTGTTAACTCCCAGTTGGCAGAGTAAAATGGATGGCCTCTGCTATAGATTTTTGGCAGACACGTTCCCCTACAACCATCTTATATCTTATTACCAACAGCCTCAGACGCTCAAATTGATCTTTATCGGTGTGAAAAAAGAAATCCCCCCACGGCGTAGTCGACCTTTATGGTTCTCACCTTTCATTGGTGATTTTTTTTTTTTTTAATTCTGTGACTGTTGTGTGTGTGTTTGTGTCCCATTGCACACCAATGGAGGAATTTCTGGAGTAGAAAAATGAAGATTAAAAAATAAACATATATGTATAAAGTGGAATATGTAACATGAATAAACCCAAAGTTAAACACTATATACCATATGTACAAGATATGATGATGGAAAGAACTAGGCAAGGTGACACAAGGAGGAATGATTTCAGAATCAGAATACTTTTTTATTACTTTATTTATTATTACTTTCCTGTGATGCTCTGTGGTGCAAAATCCAAGGTAGGAAGGGAAGGAGATCCTTTTAAGACCCGGAATCCAGCCAGAATAGTCTCTGCTGCTGCAGGATGGGGCCATGCCGCCTTCCTAAAAACTGCTATTAGCATAAATAAGTTGTCACTGCCACAGGCTTTTTGTCGCTAAAGAGAAGAAATTGTACTTCTGTTGACAGTCAAATTATTTTGGTGGGATGGTGAAGAGTGGGAGAGCCATTTCTTTCACCAGCTGAATTGCACAGTTATTCAGCACTGACAGGTCACCTCCACAAGCACTCAGAACACTGTCTGTCATTTTCATAAAAAGCAGGAAGATTTCGAAGCGGTAAACACTCCACTGCTTACCCTAAGTGTGAATTGCTGTAGTTTCTTCTGCTTTGTTTTTGCAGGCATTCCCTTTTTTCAAATTAAAATTTCCCACCAAGTATTCTTAGAATGCGCTCAAGTACCGCCCAGATTGCTTTAATTATATTGGCGCTGAGAAAGTTCACTGGAGAGGGGTCTAATTAACTCAAAAATCAGAAAGCTTTATGATCAAGGTAAACAGATTTAAAATGTCACCTCCTGATACGCCACATGTCAGATCCGTGTAAAACTCTTATCTTGGCCACTCGGGGAAGCAGAATAAGCTAGGAGTCATGCTGTGGGCTGCAGACCCTTTCAAAAGTTTTGGAACAGCAAGGCCAAGTCATTTGTTTTTACTGTGCGGTGAAGACATTTGTGTGTGAAATCAAAAGATGAATATGAGAAGACAGATCACGGTTTCAACATTCATTCCATTCTATTTATATATGTCCTTGGGGTTTGGTGTTGAATGGATTGTTATTTGAGTTTCTTTATGGGAAACACTAGTTAGTGTTTCGAGCCTCTGTTTGTGTTTTACCATTTATTAGTTCCCTCTGTTTCTCCTCAATGTCATCCTTTTGTGTTCTTACTCTTCTGTTAAGTTCTGTCTTGTGTTAGTTTCTCACTTCCTATTTATTTTGGTAGCCATTAGGTCTCGTGTCTTGTGTTCAAATTTACCTGCTTGCCTGATTCGTTATCCTGATTGCTGCCAGCCGTGTTCCTCTCCCTCCTGTATCTCTTTAGCAACTAATCTGTGTATAAATAGTCCTGTCCTTACTTTGTTTAATTTTCTGTTGTCTTCCTCTCTAACTGTGTGTGTGTTTCTGGTTTTTAAATTCCATGCCTTAGTTTCTGCGTCTTGTATTTTCCCTGGAGAGTTCAAACTCTGCTTTTGTTATAGACTTTATCAGCCTCAATAAAGATGGCTGGCTTTTAGTTTTACCCTGTCTCTCTGTGGAGTCCTGCATATGAGTTCACATTCCTCCACACTGCACACAATGAAGACCTTAACGACTAATACGTATGCTAAACAAGGAACATAACATATTTTGTATTGAACCATCCAAGTTTTCAAGTATTGGAAAAGAGCATTTTCATCTAAGTTCAAATCAAAGATACTTAATATACATACATAAATACAAGCTGAAACTCTGATCTATTTTCTCATATTCATCTTTTGATCTCAAACCTTTTAGCTCACAGCAACAACTAATTAATTGGCCTTGCTGTTATAGTATTTTTGGAGGTCACTGTATTTGGATGTTTGGGGTTTTTTTAAACATATGCTTGCTGCTTCTAGAGAAGTGGGTTACAGTAGAGGGTCATAATGCAAAAACAATAAGATAAAATGACTACTAAGAGCTTTGCTTTTTTATCCTTGTATTTTGGTCATTAAATGATTAATTTGATATCATATATAGTGACTTAATTAGGTTTGGCAATGATCATTTACAGAGCTGAATCCTCAAGATTGCAGGTAACTAAATGGACTAGACCAAACTGCTATATATTCATCAGATTCTTCTTCTTTAGACTGCTCCTGTTAGGGGTTGCCACAGGGGATCATGTGCCTCCATCTCACATTATCCCCTGCATCCTATTCTATCACACCAACCCTCTGCATGTCCTCCTTCACTACACTGTATGCACAATTATTAGGCAAGTTGTATTTTTCAGGATTAGTTTTATTATTTAACAATAACAGTGCTTGGTCAATCCAAAATGTTAATAAACCTCAAACCTGAAACTTTAGGGAAGTGAAAGTGAGGTTTCGGCTTTTGTACGAGAATGTCTGGGTGTGAACAATCATTAGGCAATTATTTGTGTGCAGCATTATTACTGATCTCTTAAGGCCACACCCTCCCTCATTACAGAAATGCACATCATCTCGTATATTTAAATCAAGGCATTCACATAGTCAAAATAGTCACTTGCCTAATAATTGTACACACTGTGTACATCTATGAACCTTTTCTGTGGTCTTAATTCATTTCTCCTGCCTGGCAGCTCCATCTTCATCAGATTGCCCTTCCATGGTTTTAAACCACTGAAGAGCACAGCTTTTAATTGAAAGTAAAAATCCCACCTCGAAATAATTGTGAGAAATAATTTTCTATTATACCTTTTCCCAGAAGAAATCCAGAGGTTAGGAGCTCAAAATCAGTCCTTCCATCCTCACTCAATAATGACAAAACATTACTGGCACCTCTGTAAACTAAAATTTTACTCATCTTCCATCTTAACTTTTAATCCCTGGTCATCACTACTTCCAAAATGAGCTGCCTAAAGTTTATTGCTTTAATCTTATCTTTCATTTGTCACTTAATGAGGCCTAAGTTTACAAATGTTAAAGGGAAATTATCCCTTGAAGAGGGTTTGCTGAGCTCAGTCACCTGCGGTAAATGATTCATTATGGAAATAACATTTTTAAATGTCTCTGTTATCCTGTACTCTATATGTTCTGCTTCACCACTCAAACAGTTGCCAAGTACATGTAGCATTTGTTGCTGATTTTTCAGTCTTTCTTTGAGTTCTTTCTGCCAGTGGTGCCATGTAATAGTCTGGTAAACAGTACCTTGTTACAGCAGAATGTATGTGTAACATGAGAGTGTGGGTTCTTTGAACTGGTTAGCCACCACATTAACTTTCCACAGGGGCTAGGAACTTTTGGAACTCACTGTGTTTCCATTGCAGAGACAGTGGAGACAGGTCCCTATATTTAACCCTAGTACTGCAGGACCTCAATATATTGATGTCCCAGATATGTTTCGTGTACTGCCAGTCATATATATATTGATCACTCCAGTGTTTTCATTCATTGCCGGTTGTCTAGCTGGTCGTATAGCCGGCAGTACTAGGGTTAAGTATCAACAGGTAGTACCAGGGCTGGGTACCTGCAGCATTTTATTTCAGGGAATTCATCTCCCTCATATCATAGTAGATCTCTTCAAAGGCTAATAATAGATAGATATAGATAATAGATATAGATTTTTTTTGCTACTATTGATCGTGTCTTTTACAGTAAATCACTATCAGCAGCATGGCTCCTATGTACTTTATGTTGTTTTAGTATTCCTGGTTTATATGTGTTATCAACATCCAGCCTCTCCTGTTATCGGACATCCAGCCTCTCCTTAACACTGCCGCCTCTTCTGCAAACGCTCTCGAAAGCCTCCGTGGTCCTGATGACAACCAGTAGGGCAAGCAGGACTGAGGATAGTGAACTGTGCTTTCGTTTCTGTGAATGATGAACGTTATCAATCACCCTGGACAGGTCAGCAGTCCATTGTGGACCCACCACAGAAAGAGAGACATCCATACATTAACACCTACGGTTAATTTAGAATCTCCAGTAAATCTAACCCCTTTGCGTGTCTTTGGACTGTGGGAGCCCGAAGCCGGAGCACCTAGAAAGAGCCCATGCAAGCACAGATAGAGCATGCAAGCTCCACACAGAGGGCCCTAGACTGGCAGGCTGCTGACAGTGACAGTGCTAACCACCACACCACCATGCTGCCTATACTGTATGTATACATTTATATATTCTCCACTCAGTCTGTGGGCGGTCTTTTGACGAGCTTGAGGGTCCTGCACAGTATCTTAGCTGTTCCTAGGACTGTGCTCTTCTGGACAGAGATCTCAGTGTCATTCTTAGAATCCATTCGAGCCTCTCTCTCAGTTTGGGGGTGACTGACTTAGCTTTCCAATTACCACGGGGACCACTGTTGTCTTCACCTTCCACATATTTTCTTCTATCAGCCCTTGGTGTTTTGTGAACGTATAGTGATTGGTTGGTGTAGGGGTAAGCTCATCCACCTTTCGCACGAGAGACTGGGGTTCGTATCCTGGCTGTGGTATATGGCCAGTAGGGGTCTTTAGGCAATACCTACTTTTTCTACCTTGGATAGGAGAGATACATGTATTAAGAGAGTCACACGGATTAAGAAGGTCTGTGCCAGATTTTGGAGAACCAGAGCAATCTGGTCAAAAGTGGGCTACTGGAACAAGGACAAGAGAGGGTGTGTATAGATTAGGAGTTCTGTTCCATGTTGCAATGCAGGTACACCTGAAAGTAGTTACATTTCTTCTTCACATCATAGAAATGTATTATTAATATTATATTGTCAATTCAGAGAGTGGGCATACCTGAAAACTTCCTTTTGCAGTTACAAATACTCTGAATTGACAATATAGAAGTATTTATATAGTAGTAATTATTCATACCTGCAAATTTTGTTTTGTAGAATTGTATTGACAATTTTCTTCGTCATTCTACACTCCCATACTTAATGAAGTCAAAATGAAAACAAATGTTTAGAGTTTCTCACAAATGTGTTAAAAATTAAGACCTAAAATCTCTCATTTACAATAGTGTTCTGAGCCTTGATTCAGTGCTTTGAAGAGGCACAGCAAGCATTAGTAAGCTTTGCACATCTGGAACCGGGCAGTTAATCCCATTAGTTGCAACTGACACTTTCATCTCGGTCACATATTTTGGGAAGAGTCTGAAATGCCATGCTCAGGTCTCTCCAGCGATGTTCTGTGGGAGTTCAGGCTGTGCTTTACATGGGCCATTCCGGGACTTCTCCTGAAGTCACTGTTGTGGTGAAAGGCCTCAGCGCCTACCTCAGGGAGGTAGTATGAAATTGCCATATCTGCCTTAAACATAGAAATACAAACTGCGTTAGTTATCAGATTGGCATAGCGTGCAAAGGCTAAAAATATCTGAATGTAACTTTCCCAGCTCTCTATGTGGATCAAAGGAAGCTTGAGTTTGTTCTCATGGTCTCATATACTCCTCTGTGTGTGTGTGTGTGTGTGTGTGTGTGTGTGTGTGTGTGTGTGTGTGTGTGTGTGTGTGTATATACCTTTGACTTCTCCCTGCTGTCCTGTCTGGTAACCATCTCTGGGCTTCAGTAGGGAAGCAGCCTTTTTTCAGCCATATTTGATCATTTTAGTGGTTTCCAATCAGTTATGACAGACATACTGTGTCACTTCAGGCCATATTTTCCCTTGTGCAAAATTGAAAAACAACTCCAGCAAAAGAGCCAAAACTATATTTCTAAGTATATGCTGCCTCTTAACATTCCCTCAACATAGCATTAGGCAGGTTAACCTACACTTTACTACAGTGAAAACACCTTCCCTGCTTTCTTCACATGCATCGGGTTAAAGTCAGACTTTAGGAAAGTGCAAATCCTGCAGAGCCAATCAAAATGTGAGACATTGTCTCAAGATGTTGGACGGGGAGACAAGACATAAAAATGCTGCATAGTCCCACACAGTCCCCCAACTACCAATCATGCACCCAGTTTCTTCAACATTTTTCTGCAATCAGCATGAAGATTTAAAAGGACTGGGAAGCAAATCCCTCCTTGTGTACCTCAATAGCTCACTCTAAGTAGGTCCAAAATACTATTGCTCGAATTTACTTTCAATTTCTGACTGGCATATCAGTAAGCTAAAACTCTCACGAGATATTTTGGGACCCTCTTTGAGTCAAATTAATAAAAAAACTTCCTGTGATTTACACAATCAAAAGCTTTGGAGGCATCGATACACCAGATATAAACTGATTATTTTCCCCCCTATATTTGTAAAAATCCTTCAAAGAATACATACACAGATCAGTGCCATGCGTAGCTTTAAAGCCAAACTGGTTATCCATGGAATTAATAAACGCATTTAATCTGTCCATGAGAATCCTTACTAAACTCTTGAAATTATAGAGACAAAAGCTATGGGTCAATATTTACTAAGACTGCCTACCTTACCAGTTTTATTCTTAATCATCAACACTATAGAGCAGACAACACTGAGTCTGGCAACCAGACATGGATCACACAGCCAGTGAAACAAATGGAAAGCAAAGGAGCTACGCTAATACCAACATGTTTAAGATGTAACTAAAATGACATTTTAATACTCAAATATAATAATTATTACTATTATCCATGAATTTTCAAATTCGCTGTTTTACCAAAAAAAGAAAAAACAGGAAATTATATTTTTTTATTAAGATGTCAAATTACAGTTAGGGCATAACAAAGTGAATTCAGTTTGAAATTCCTCGTTTCTGTTCAAAATGGTAAAATGCAGAGAATTCACTGAAAAGTAAAGAGTCTACATTAAAGCACTTCATGAAGCTGCATGGTCTTTCTTGTTTTTATCACAGGTGGTCTAATAAATTTAAGAATTATATATATATTTATATATATGAATGTGAAATTCTTATTCTTGAATTCAAGCCTCAAAGAGTATGAAGTTCCTATGCCTGTATGTATAAAGAAGTGGTCCTTGGTGAAAGAGGAGTTCTTTTGTAGCTGGTGACAGATATTCAGGCTTGTAAGGTCTTAGGGAGTGCTGCTTCACTGATGCAAACCTGGCCTTTTCTTGTCATGCTTCACATTACTTTTCAACCACCAGCCGTTTTTTAACATCATTACACCTCATTCAGTTGTCTCTCTCCTGGATTTCAGGTTCATTACAGCCTCCTAGAGCTTCTTTCATACCGAGATACAACAGAAACAGACATGAGATCACCGTCAGAGTAGAAACATTTTGCTACACTACATTACTCCAGTCTTTAGTAGTAGACGAGCTCATACGGCTCAGAATTATAGCCCCCAACAATTCAAAGATCTATGAGGGGGAAAAAAAAGAGGTGGTGGTGTAATGTTTGACGGCGAAGCAAGCAGGAGGAAAAAGTAATAAATTGCTCTTGGCTCTCAACATGTCTTAACAAACCCACAGTGCTGGAGGCAGAACAGCAGATGGGGCAGATAAGGAGAGATAGCAAAGATAAAGACAACTGAAGAAGAGCGGCATGGGGTTGGAAAAGAAAAGAGGTAAAGATTAAACAGAAGACATTTACATGCACACAGCTGGGTGGATACTGGTATACCATGTATTTAAGTATACAACATGGTCGCCTTAAGTTTTAAATATACATCTATTCCCTCAGTGCAGAGCTATCACCTTCACATTGGATAATTAGGCTGCACACAACTCACATGGAATTCCAGGGTTCCATACTGATGCAAGGCTTCTTTCCTGTTTATGTATCTTGGAGAAAAGTAAGGCAGTAATTCTGGGTAGAAGCTGACTTTTATGCCAGTGATGGTTTATAACATCATTATAGTGTAAACTAAAAACCCAAACTAGACAGTCATGTGCTAAACTTGGAAATAATTCTTAACGGCAGAGCTGTTGGCCCTAAACGATTACCATCCAGCGGCTCTCACATCTCACATGATGAAGGTGTTGGAGAAGCTGGTCATGGCCCACCTGAGACCACAGGTGAAATCATGACAGGACTCTCTGCAGTTTGCTTACAGTGTCATCTGGGAGTGGATGGTGCTGTCATCTACTCGCTGCAGCGAACTCACTCAACCCCGGTGGCACTATGAGTAAATTTAACACCATCCAGCTGCTGCTACCGAGAGAGGAGCTGCAGGAGGTGAAGGTCGACACACCCAACGTCTGCTGGATTACTGACTGCTTGGTAGATAAGCCACAGTTTGTCTGACTGGGCAGTGTTCTGTCGGACATGATGGTGAATAGTACAGGAGCCCCACAGGGGACTATGCTGCCTCTGTTCCTTTTCATCCTGTACACATCAGATTTCCAGTAGGACTCTGGGTCATGCCACTGAAGTTTTTTGAGGGCTATGCGGTGGTCGGGTGTATAAAGTACAGACAGGAGGAGGGGTACAGAGCACTTGTAGATGATTCTGTGGAGTGGGCTGGTGGGAATTACCTGATGCTTAACGTGGTCAAGAGCGAGGAGATGGTGATTGACTCCAGGAAGAACAAGACGTCTCCACAGGATGCAGTCATGATGGAGTACTACAAGTACCCTGAATTGCACGTCGACAATGGCCTAAACTGGAAGATCAACACAGAGGCTGTATACAAGAAAAGGATGAGCACATTCTATTTCCTAAAGAAGCTGAGAGCCTTAAACATGTGCAGCAAGATGTTGGAAATCTTCTATCAGTCTGTTGTGGTTAGTGCACTCTACTTCACTGTAGTCTGCTGGGGGAGCAGGATCAGAGCCAGTGACATGAACATGATGAGCAAACTCATTAAGAAGTTTGGCTCTATGATTGGATGCAAACCAGACACATTTGAACCTGTGGTGGAGTAGAGGGCAATGGACAAACTATTATCCATCATGGACAACCCTGACCACCCTCTCTACTACACACTGGACAGAGAGCTCTTTCTCTAACAGAAGGATACAGCTTTGCTGTCAAAAGGATCTGTACAGATCTTTTTAGCCCCAGGGAATAATTCTATGCAATACATTACCTCACCTCCGACCAACAGAGAACACTCTGCTCTCCCTGCTGTGAGTTTTGTCACATTTCCAGTTCAGTTAACTCTCCTTGCTTCAGCTAACTAATTTGCACTTCATGTCTCTAATTTGCACATCTTGTATCCATTTTGCACATTTTATCTTAAACAGAAGAGAGTGCAGGCAGGGTGGAGTGGGTGGAGATGGGCATCAGGAGTGCTTTGTGACAGAAGGATAGCAGCAAGAGTGAAAGGGGAGGTTTACAAGACGGTAGTGAGACCTGCTTTGGTGTATGATTTGGAGAGGGTGACACTGACAAAAAGACAGGAGGTGGAGGTGGCAGAGTTGAAGATGCTGAGATTTTTACTGAGAGTGACCAGGATGGATAGGACTAGAAATGAGGACATGAGAGGGACAGCTGAGATGGAGCAGTTTGGAGACAAAGTCAAAGAGGCAAGGCTGGGATGGTTTCAGAGATATAGCAGATATATTGGACAAAGGACTGATGTATATTTCATTTCTATCTATCCATCTGTCATGTAGACGACAGGCTGCGAAGCTGTGCATAGGATAGGGTAAAGAAAGTGAAGCTGATTAACACACTAACAGAGAGAGACAGACAGCATACTGGGCCTTTCAGCATCCATGAAGGAGATGTCACTAATGGGCCTGTCAGGCCACGGTCGGCAGCCCCAATCTGCACTTAGACACATAGTGTCTGCTAACATACTGCTTTAAACATAAAGGCTCAGTAAGCTTTGTCAGGTAGATAACATCCATGTGTGTTTGCAGGTCTGGTTATGCATGCTGGACGAGCAGGGTAGGGCCGAACGAAGGGCCTTGCCCAGCTAAGCTTGACTATGTAAGCCTGAAAAGGTAAAAAGAAAAAAGTGCAGTGAAGAGGTAATGCCACAGATGTGTTGTCACATTAAAGCAATATTGAACTTTAAGATGACTTTACTTTTTGAGCTTTTCTGGATATGATGTAAGAACAGATATTTTCCATCTTCTTTATCCATTGATCCATGCCTGAGCATGGGGAATAGAGGGTTTTTTTGGGTTCTGTTCACTCATGCATGCCAAAATGGCTCTCATAAGCTCAGTCTTATATTTATTTGAAATATCCTTTCCATCAGTCTCTATTGCATCCTGATATGCCAGCATTTCTGTCAAAAGCAAAATAAAATGGGTTTGCAATGTATTTTCCTGACCTTTTAGCATTTCTATTTAGCTTTTACATAGTATTAAAGTAGTTATAAGGGCAGGTTGTGGGAACAAAATATGACAGCCAGACACTGATAAAAAAAAAAGAAATTTCCTTCTTTTTCCGCCAGGTAGAATAACATAGAAAACAGGACACTGATTTTCTTATGATGACAGAATTGCTGGACATTTCCCCACCATTCCTTACAGCATATGAATAAAAGGCTGATATCTGAGGGTCATTTTCAGATCATTTGTGTCTGAAAACCCATAATCACAAATACATTCAGTGGTTTGTTTTGCCCTTTGATGTTGACAGAGATAAAAAAAAATTGTTATATAGAAAACTGTAATGAGTGAAAACAAATTCATCCAGCTACAAGGATGGAATAAGGGATGAGGAGGTGAATCGAGGATCTGCTTTTGGAGTTGGTTGGAGGTTTCATGTGAACCACAATGATGTTACATGAGGAATTCCATTGGTCCCTTAAATATTAAATAAGATCATTAATAAATTATATATATTTATATATTAATAAATGAATCATTTCATCCTACATTTGGGAAATTAGTTTGTTACAGCAGTTGCTAACAGTAATAATAAAAGTAAAGTAAATTATTCCAAAATCAAAACATTTTATTGCAATAAAACGTATGTGATGTAGACTTAGAGTAAATATTACAGACACAAGCTGCTTATTTATTTTAGCATGCTTCATACAGACAGCAGCCTCATTAATGCTTTAGGTGTATTTATTCAACTTTGTAAAATCAGAAAACATGAATGTTCCTCCTTCAAAATGAATAAAAACAGATAAAACAGTTAAAAGTGATCTCAATTGATTAACTATTCATTTGGAGATTTTAATTAATAATTATAATCAAACTCCTCAGATACCTAGGTGATATTAGTTTAAATCAGTCTCATATAATACACTATTTTTTTAATTTTAAACTGGCTGATAACTAAATCAATAAATATAATTAAAGATGCATCTCAACTGTCAGCCAGGTTGAAGGATTTTGAGAGTTTTGGATAGCAGAGGCAGAATTCACCCCCATGCAACATTACTTACACCACTTATTCAGAAGAATTTAGAAAAGTGAAAACACACAAAGATTAAACTAAGGAAAAAGTGTGAGTGTGTGTGTGTGTGTGTGTGTGTGTGTGTGTGTGTGCCTGCGAGAGCGAGAAATAGCCTGATGATTGTGTTCATTTGTTCTGGATTGTGGTTGAACATGAGGTTTACTGAGAACAAAGAGCTTTCATCATGGGAGCTTTGAATTTCCTAATGGACAGTCTGATAATGTTGAATAATAGCACCAAGTTAGTAATGAAGGTTATTAGTTTGCATGCTAGACTGTGTGTGTGTGTGTGTGTGTTCAGCATAACAAAACTGCGTGGAGTAGGATTCCATTGAAACGCTTGAACTAGGAAGCCTTGTATTCTGGTTCTCTACTTTTAAGATTAGGTTTAAAACGTAAAAAAAAAAAAAAGAAAAGTCTTATAGTTAGGGCTGGATCAGGTGACCCTGAATCATTCCTTAGTTATGCTGCGATAGGCTCAGGCTGCTGTGGGATTTCTTCTCCGCCCACCTCTTTTCACTCCCCATGCATTTATCTGCCACTGCATGTCATTAAATTCGTCTCTGTCCCACAGACTGTGCTGTCCTTGTCTCTCCATGTTCTCATTTTTTCTCCTCCCTTTTCTCTCACCCCCAACTGGTCAAGGCAGATGGTTGCCCCTCCATTAACCTGGTTCTGCTGGAGGTCTTTTCCGGGTGTTGCCAACTTGGCGACTTTCTCGCTAAATCTGGAAACTTTCCAAATCCTCTTGTTGACTTTTTTTTTTTTCGAACAAAACTGAGTCACGATGAATCTAGCAAATTTTTCGGGTGATATTGGAGACTTTTCTGGTATTTTGGAGATTCTGACGTAAAAGCACGGACTGCTGAGTAGTTATTGTCCTCAACCAGCAGCAGGTGCTGCCGCGAGCTCCTCCGTCATCCTAAAGCACTCACAGGTGGTCAGTCTCACAGTAGAAGTAGAGAAGAGATGCACACCACTCCGTGACCACACTGCAAATAAAGTGCACAAGTGCAACACCACACAATGCCATTTTTAGGGTGTTTTTTTACTCACTTTCAGGCTTTTCCACCATATTATTCCTGTCTCCTACAGCATCCATTACAATTAAATGCAAATTTTTATGCAGATTAGGTGATGACATCATTTAGCAGCTTCTAGCGACTTTTAGGACGGCCAGTAGCTACTTTACTTGCTGAGGAGTTGGCAGCACTGTCTTTTCCAGTTAAAAGGGAGTCCTTCTTTCCAATGGTCACAAAGTGCTTGCTCATGGGGGGGTCATTTGGGGTTGTAGGTTCTTTACCTTCACCTAAAGTGCCTTGAAGTAGCATTTGTTGTGAAATGGCTCCTAATTTGATGGAATGGAATTGAATTCAGCTGTCCCTCTTGAGGTCCAGGCTCATGGAAAAGCATGGTTCCCTTTGCCCTCTTCGTTCTCCAAGTTAGCATTCAGCACTGAACTTCTATGGTGTTGCTCCTCCTAGTGAAGTTAGCTGCTTTAGATAACTTGAACCTTATAACCTGGTCAGCGGTGGGTATCCAGATAACGAGGAACCTTCAGCAGGTTGTCTCAACACTGCAGATGAGTCGAGTTAAGTTTACTGCTGAATCGCATTCAAGCATGACAAAACATCGACCAAAGTGCTGCTCGACACCTTTTGTCAGTTTCAGATATATTGTTTTTCCCAAGTACTTTGTCACATTTTCACATTTTTGAAGTTCTCAGCTCTAGAGATGCACTTTCTAAAACAGCTCTTACATGCAACAAAACACTATAATTACACAGCAAAAGGCTGTAACTTGCCCAGATCCATTAATTCATTTGTGAAAATGAAGTTTTTGCATAAGTGAATAAGTCATAGCCACCAAAATGCCAAATTCCCCTGACACTGTGTAATCCTAGGTGATCAAAACATTTAGATATTTTGTCAGGCTCACAGCAGATTTCAGAAGTGTGTTTTTCATCTTCTAATTTCCTGACAGTCTTGCCCTACATTTTGCCTCCTGTACCAGACTCTTATTTTTCTGAGGATCACTGACTGATATTGCAAATCAAAGTGAACGCTTTTCAAATGCTGATTTCAAGAGCGCAAGGTTTTACAGAACATTTTCATTTGCATGCATTGTCAGGGGAAAAATATTTTTCTTCCACTGTTTCCACAACACAATAAACTACAGTTAGAGCAATATAAAAAAAATGGCAATTTATAAAGTGCTTCATAGAACAAAACATGTAGACTGTCAGTACCGAATTGGGCTGTAAAAACAAAACATGAGCCTATTATGTGTATGCTTACTGTGGTCAACAAATAGTGATGGGAATCACTAGGCAGACTGTCAGCCTCATATATAATGTGCTGCAATGTAACTGCTGTATCTCACATCCATGCTATGCATGCTTTCACATCTTTCTGTAGGCTGTTGTCCTCCCATTCCTGCATTGTCTTTACTCTTCTATCTAAATGATGACACTGTGCTGCGCTCATGTTGTAAAAATATGCTATACGTTACGCCTACAGGAGCTTTTATGACATCCCATCATAGGCATTTCCAATGGAGTTGCTTCCCACTTTGCAGCTATCATTAATTTCCCACCTTGGGATTAATAAAGTATTCTGATTCTGATTCTAAGATTACAGATGCTCAATTAAATATAAATAAATATAAATATGAACAATAGCAAATGCACAAACAAACTGTGTAAAAGTGAAATACATGTATAAATACTCCAAAGTTAAACAACACTATCTATATGCAGTTTACACAATGTGGCAATAGAAAGTAGTTCAGGACTCAAAGGAAGAAGATGTAAAGTTTGATGGCAACAGATAGGAATGATTTCTTGTGGCGTTTGGTGATGAATCATGGATGGACCACCCGCACCGTTACTGGCCTTGCAGATCAGTTTGTTGACTCTCTTGATGTCCAAACTTTTGGGGGTTTTTTTGTTTTGGTTTTTTTTTTTTTTTTTTTTACAAAATTTTGAAGTGTTTTTT
>VUQH01011812.1:0-14474 GCA_015106775.1 Etroplus canarensis
CACAAGAATTTAAAAAAAAAAAAAAATAATATATATATATATATATATATATATATATATATATATATATATATATATATATATGAAATATGTTGTTGTCACTGGTTGTGACTTGGGGTGTTTATCCAATGTGAGAGAAGACATTTAAAAAAATAAATAAATAAAACTTGGAAAAATAATGACAGACAGAATCCATGGTCTTAGATGTTGCAGTATAAAAGGTAAAGTGACTTTACATCGACTTTTAAACAAGGGACATTTGGGGCATTTATTTATTTATTTAGTTTTTTTATTCTCGTTTTTTTGTTACATTGAGAAAAATTAATTCTCTAAATATTTTCCATCACAGTTGCAAAGCTGATGCAATTAAGATTGAGTATGTTGCTTAAAATACAACAAACATATTTGTAAGGCACATACACAAATCACTACTTACATATTGACAATAAGGAGGAAGAACATGAAATTACAAAAGCCTCAGATTCTAAACTGTAATGGATGGCTTAAATAACAATATCTTTGTTATGGCTGAATGTAATGTTCAAAGTTTCCATTAGAAGATAAAGTGAGGTGCTGTGCTTGCTAACTTGCTAACAGTTGAAACAGAAGGCCATAGCTTGGTTTTAACAGTATCTCCTCTATTTTGAGAATATCTGTTGAGCCCTTGTGGCTGATCAGTGACACTGAAATCCAGAATTCATATGGTCCTAATATCTTTTGGACTTTTTAACTAATACGCAGTGTTGATGTTGAAAAGGCTATATACGTTTGTCCTTTTTTGTCCTGACAGATGCAGTGATGACTTGCTCTAGGACTAATCTGTCTGCCAGAGGGGCCAAGGACTGGATGCTGGCAATAAGCCTTGGGTAGAGCTAGATGGGTCAGAGCACATAAGCTCATTTTGTGAATGTAGGGAAAGTGGGATTAGCAAAAGCTTCTTGGTGTCTGAGGCAGGTGTGACACTGTGTTTGCTTTGATATCAAAATTTAACCTTAGTTGTAAACCATCAGAGGGTACTCGAAGCTCCCTGGAGAGAGCCATTAATGTAACTGGTGTTATCAACACTTGTTTGTTTGCTTCTGGTGACAAACCAATTGAACATTGAGGTCAAAGGATTATAGGATCACTACTCGGTGTGTTAGTATAGATGCAAATTATAGCAAGATTACATGTCTGAGGAAAGTTTGACTAAACAACATCAACAGTTTGAAGGTAGAGGCCTGCGAGTTGACCTGCCTTTAATTTAGTACTTAAAGATATTAAAATCCAGGTTAACGCAGTTGATGAGAAACTAAAAGAAATCTGGTTAAAGCTGAAGATTTGCCTCCAGCATAACTGGAGTGGACCATAAATGTGTCTTCTCAACCACTGTGCATTATAACAGGTTAAACCATCTAATAAAGTTTGGTAGCTTTACTGGTAAACAATGTGATACAAGATAAAAAGTCATAGGTTTTTTGACTGTACACAGCCTTTATTTGCTCCCTGCACTCAAGTAAAAGTGAAAAGAAGAAAAATTACACACACACACATACACACCTATAAAGATATGTGTGTGTGTGTGTGTGTGTGTGTGTATGTGTGTGAAAGAGAGAGAATTTGAAAAAAATTAGAAAATAATATTAACTCTGTGCTTTTTACGATTATTTTCTCATATTGATCAGATGTCACTAGCCAGACACAACTGAGTTGATTTTTTTATTACCCAATAAATACAATAAAACATGATTTCTTTTTCTTTTTCTTCATAAAGCTGAAATAACATAACCTTTTCACCACATAATAGTTACTTGCTACATCTTTGTGATTTAGTTATTTGTCGAATACTGAGGATATTACTTCTGAAATCTGACATTTCAGCTTTTTGACTCATTTTCAACATTTTATCTTTATCTAGGTAATGTGAATGTCTGAGATCAAACTAACTCTAGAACTCCTGCAACACAAAAAATGTTAATCAAACTGCATAAAGGGAGGCAGGTGTGCCTTGTTTAGCCCAATGAGCTTGACGATTATCCATCTGTAAAGGGCCAACAGCAGCGGCAGCCCCGACAAGCAAGTGGATTAGTGAGAGATGCAATTAAGGCCTCAACAGGGAATCTGTGTCTGACACATGCAGATAGGATTGTAACTGCATTTCCACATATATATGTATTATGCTCAAACTGTGAAGTGGAAAGCTCACCTTGAGTCACATCAGTTGACTTCACCAACAGTTTATTCATCTGTGTCTCATGGTTGGTGGGGAGCCCAAATGTTTGGTTACTGACAATTACCTACTGCATTCACTGCTGTAAACCAATTATCACATGCAAATAAATGAAACTGGTATAGGATTATCTTTGGATTAATACATTTCAAAAAGACAAAGATTAAGTGGGATTGACACTCAGAATCTTCACTACGCATAGGAGGAGTCTCCAGTTCAACATATATTTCACGTGAATTATTCTATATGCAAACAGCGGCACAAAATGACATCTAATAGACCAAAGCTGGAAAGTGTTAGTGATCCCTTATATCCGATTCATTTTTTCAAACATTTATCAGACTGTTGCTAGCAAGCTGGACTAAAAGATAGGCACAAGGTCCTGTATGGAGATGCACAGCCATCTCGCTTTTCAGAAGGAGGTGAGTCAAATAATGCAGAAATGTTTTCCAGTGGGAATGGTTCCAAGCACAAAATGCAGGCGTTTCCAATGTGAAGTCATGTATATTCTTGTCTCAGAGTATTATAAAGGACTGTTCGTTAATTGATTACTCAAGCTGGATCAATGTATATCTCACCAGCATTTTAAAAGCAGTTGCCCACTAACAAATCACCTTTTTGTGACACATCAATAAGACAATATTCTGAAAGAATATAACTCAATAAGTCCATAATAACTGAAGTAGAACTCACTTAATTGTAAAACTACAAAAATTCAAGACTATGAAACAAATTAAAAAATAAAGACACTTCAATGTATGAGTGGTCTGCATATGTGGTAACATTTGTGAGAGCTGAATAAAATGAAATGAAATGAAGAAAAACACGATCATAAAGTAGTGTATGTCCAGATGCTTATTCTTTATAATGAGGATGTATTTTTAGGTTTCTTGCTCATAGCTAATTATGACAATGGTGGAAGATTTTATGGGAACACCATTAGTGGAGGGGAAAATGGAAAGTGTGATGCTGTGTCCATCTGTTTAAAGTTTCTCAAGCAAAAGCAGATTAAATATAATTGTCATTAGAAGGAGAAAGTCATACTCTTATCAGTAGGGCTTCCCCTTTGAAATTTGAGGCTTTGAAGCATCAAGGATCCTCAATTTAAGTCAAACTCTTTAAGTTTGGCATTTTATTTAATCCACATGACAGCATGTGTTTCTTTCTTGGCTAACTGATGAGAGAGGCTGAAATCTGAGGTGAAGTGATGCTCATGTTACCGGCCAAGCTTACTCCTTTAAAGAATCTGTGATATATCTAGTGTTGTGTGAAGTTAAAAATCTATGAGTGTGAGGGAGAAATAATGTCACCAGTAGCTGCAGCCACTATGAAATAGATGACATTAGCAGCTCTCATACACTTAAATTACTGTAATGCACAAAGTGACTGATGGTGTATAAAGCGCAAACATAATAACATAATCTCCTTCCAAACAGTATTCATATGTTGTTTGAAATTAAAGAGATTAAGGATAAACATAGAGGAAAGGGTGTTCAAAAAAAGCAGTGGTCAGAACAAATATTATAAAAAAATGTAAATCTTTCAGAGGAGTAAATCTATGAAATATTTAGGATGAGGAACTAAGATTTTATAGTTCACCTTGTAAATTTAAAACATTTGTAGAATTAAGGTGGTAAAGAAATATAAAATTGAAGTATTAGCATTGTGTTCTTCATTTCTTTTTTGTCAGAATGAATTTCTTTTTTAATTTACAAAAATCATCATCTTCATCGCTATATGCCTAAGTTTTACTGTATTAGTTATACATATGTGTGTACCTTGTTTGCTACTGTATAAGAAAGAAAATAAAGGTCTATTGCATCCTTGCAGAGTTGTTCCAAATAGTAAAGGTTAAAAGCAAACAAGCCAGACTGGAGTGCAGACATAGCAGCATTTTGAACCTTCTCTGAAACCTTTAAAATGTCAAAAGCAAGCTCAGTGAGTGAGAATTACTGTATCATTCAACAACAATACGCATGACAAACTACTTAAAAAGAGTAATTTGCATAGAGATGACAGTGATAGCGTTCAGTTTTTACACAGCAGACAATGCTTTCAATATCATTTCATGGTTTAATTTTATAATGGTTTTGCATTTAACCTTTGTTTATAGTGAAGTAAAAATTAGGCTTATACAGCCTAATTTAAGAGTGTGTAACCTGCCTCATTATTGCAGCAAATGAATCTAGTAGTCATTTTGTCAGCCAAAAAGAAGGAACAAAGACTTAAATTGTTGTACTGAACAGCCAAATTAGATTCAGCTTGACTATTTTACAGAGTATTTTTTTATTGTGCATATCATGTTTTACATCCAAGTAGTACTAACCTACAGAGCAGAGACCTTTCAAATATGTAGGGCCGAACCGGCACTTAAATGTTATTGCTTAATATAAATGACAGCCTTTATTGAACTAGTTATAAAATAGCTTGAGTATGATGTCCAGTTGAGCAACGGAATATTTACAGAATTTTGTCATAGATTATCAGATAGTGTTGGGACAGGACAGAGTTTTTTTGCCCAACAAATATCACCCATTGATTAATTTATGTGTATCATTTGAGAGACACTTGTAAAAACTGTTCAAAACAAAGCTCACCTTGAATTTGCTCTGTAGGTTTAACATTTTATAGTCATCTCTCTCCCAGATGCTACGAACAGGATTTGTGGGGCTGTCTAGAACAAGAACTACAGTCATTATGACTGTAATTCAGTAAATTGTCTTCATGTTATGTCAGGTCAGGTTAATTTCACAGCTCAATGTCACAAAAATCTAATTTGTATCTGATTTACATCTAATCTTCATGAGTCATTACAAGTCTTTGTTGTCTTCTTTCCTTCTCCATCTATTCTTTCAGTAGAATTAATGATATTACAGTGTGCAAAAGGTAACACCCATATTCGCTGAAATTACTGTATGCAGGTTCATTCAGGAAAATGGTATTTCATACTTACAAATTGTCCTGACTTAGCAAAAACTCCTAAACTTTTCAATCATATGATTTACAGTTGATACTCAAATTCAAACATACACAATTAAATGAAGGTAAACATTGTCATACAAATAATATATACTACATGAACTACATTCAGTCAAATTTAACACACACTATTACACAGCAACCATTCAGCAATTAATAGCTGGCTACCTGACCTTGTTTCACATTTCCAGTTTGTGCAAGGTAGTTTGTGTGAGTAGGCCCTGTGTTGCATACAGGCTAGAAAACAAACTGCTTTTGGTATCTCAGAAAGTTTTTGTTTCTTCTTCCTCTTTTTCCACCATACAAACCTATATTTCTTTCATGTCCCCAGTGTTCACAGCTCTGTTACTGTGTGTGTCTCCTGTTACAACTGCCTCCCACTATGGCTCACTGACTACCCATTCATGGCTTCTTTCGCTCTCTCGTGCTCTCTCTCTCTCTCTCTCTCTATACACACACACACACACACACACACACACACACACACACACACACACACACACTCTAACTTTATCTGCTGCACTGTCAGTGAATACTCTGTAAATTGTAAAGAGATGCTGTTCCTCCCCATTGTAATGACTTCCACTGAGACCCACTGATGCCATTTGCGAATCCCTAGTTGTTTGTTGGAAGACTTTGCAATATTAGTAAAGACTTCTGACACAGTCTTTTGTGCAGATCAGCCCCCTTGTTATCAGTTAGCTTGCCAGTTCAGAGATACCAGAAATGAGGGGTCATTAGCAGATGCTGCAAAAGGCCGTCTCATTGTGTGCTCTAAACATTTTCAAAAACCTTTTCAAGAACTGTTATGGCTCATAACTGGCTGGGACTTGTGCCATATTCTCATCACATAGGACATCTACTGTGTGCACAAGCTTTTGGCAGGGAAAACATTTACCTCAGTTTCATAGTGGCAATTAAAAGAATAATGTGGGGATTTTTGAAGCCTTTATATCTCCCACCTGGTGTCCCATATTGCAAAAGTGTGTCAACACACGAAGTAAATACAATCATTAATCAACTTATGTCAGCAGCCCATGGTAATGAAATTCAAGAATTATTGGTGATAATACATGACATTAATGGAGTTGGCTCTATTTACAAAAATAGAACAAAAAGTAAGACCTTGCACTGAACAAGAATTAAATTTGCTATGGTGATCAACAAATTTAGTTCACTTAATAACAAATTAATGTAAACTTCAATATAATTTCTAAAATTCATTTATAAATATTTGTTTGTTTATTGCAGGGTCTTTGGATGCATGCCTGTGTATATAGTCCTACGTATATTGTATATAAAGGAAAGCATTGTTCATTTCTGTCAGAGAGACAAAACCCTAAAGTTGTAACTGAAAAATGTGCTAAACAAAGAGCGTGTGATTGCACATTTCTTCATTAACTTTTAACATATATGTTAGAAGCTTTTATTCCACACCCAAAGAAAATTAATACATTTTTTACTCTTCTCCAATATTTGACAAAGTTATGAATAATTCTCAACATTTAATAAATGTTGAATTCTTTTGTAAATATTTCACTTACGTGTCTGAAATTTTCCACATTTTATGAATGTTATATTTCTTTGCAGTATTGATGATGTGTGTGGAGTATTTAATACATTTTGCCTGTGACTGATTTCCTCTCCTCTGTCAAATGTTAATTTTCAACAACAAATAACTTTGGTCATAAGTTTGACTTTTCCACTTTAATTGATGTTTGTTAGTTCTGAGTATATTTTTTAAATGTGTAAAGGAAATTATATATCTGTGGTTCCCTCCATGGATGCACCTCCCCAGACCATCACTGACTCACCATCAAACCAGTTAGACTCGATGATGTTACAGGCAGCATAATGTTCTCCACAGCTACTCCAGTCTGTCACATGTGCTCAGGGTGAACCTGCTCTCATCTCTGAAAAGCACAGGGTGCCAATGGTAGAATTGCCATTTCTGGCATTCCATGGCAAATGCCAGTCGAGCTCCATGGTGTTGAGCAGTGAGCACAGGGTCCACTAGAGGACGTTGGGCCCTCAGGCCACCCTCATAAAGTCTGTTTCTGATTGTTTGATCAGAGACATTCTCACCAGTGGCCTGCTGGAGGACATTTTGTAGGAGTCTGACAGTGCTCATCCTGTCCCTCCTTGCACAAAGGAGCAGATACAGTTTCGACTGATGGGTTAAGGACCTTCATGACTCTGTCTAGCTCTCCTGGAGTAACTGCCTGTCTCCCGGAATCTCCTCCATGCATTCTCGAGACTGTGCTGGCAGACACAGGAAAGCTTCTGGCAATGGCATGTATTGATATGCCATCCTAGAGGAGTTGGACTACCTGTGCAACCTCTGTAGGGTCCAGATATCACCTCATGCTACCAGTAGTGACACTGTCCCTAGCCATATGCAAAACTAGTGAAAAAAACAGTCAGAAAAAATGAAGCGGGAAAAAAATAGCAGTGGCCTCCACCTGTAAAACCATTCCTGTTTTGAAACGTCATCTCATTGTTGCCTCTCCTATGCCCCTGTAAGGCTTGGAAAAATTAAGTGCTACATTGTCTATAAAAAATATTCACCCCCATAGCAGTTAGTCTGATGCAGTTTAATCTTCAGCATATCTTTGCATAAATTCTAGGGTAATTCACCAAAGTTCAGTGGATTTAAGAATAATATTAGAAGCAGCAGCTCTTCTGGGGTGACAAAACTGGCTACAGATATTACATATGCTTATACAAATTATATTGGCCTGTTCAAATATGAATGGCAATCAGGGCCTGAAAAATAATGCTTCTGATGAGTCAAAGCACTTTTACACTATAAGTCAAATTCATCTGTTCACACAGCATTCTACTCTACACATGCAGAACCTCTTCACTGATAGATGCATCAAGAGTTATTTGGGGTTCAGCATTTTGATCAAGGACACTTTAATATGCAAGCTGGATGAGATGGGGATTGAACCACAGGCCTTCCAGTTAGTGGATGACCCACTCTATCTTCAGAGCCAGAGTGGCCCAGTGAAGCCAAATCCTCTGCTTCCTTCAGCAGGCACTTAATTCTGGCTCTAAAGATGAGTCAATCCCCATGTTAAAATCCCAAGCTTTACGAAAGAAATAAAGATGGTTACAGCCTGGTAGATAAGTTCTCCTTTTATCTATTATAACTAAATATTGCATTTAAAGGCTTCAAAGTTTAAAGGGATCATAATTAGGGGTGTAGTCATTTTGTTTAAGAGGTGGATGCAGACACAGGTGGCATTAATTGGCATCTGTCTGCTTCACTAAAGGCTCCAGTCTTCAAAAAAGATTTTCACTAATAAATGGACAATGTCACATTGGCTATTGCCTTTTCATAAATAAATAAATCATTGGTTGATGATTAAATAGCTAAAACTGAAGCAGGATGAAGTACCTGGCAACAAAAGGAATGCACACATCATCAAAGCTACATTATCATCATTTTATTTGTATACTTGATGGCATATTTTCATCATATTTAATCAAATTAAATTCATCTTAACCAGCAGCACTATCTCTGCTAGCCTAACTAAAAGCTCAGACATTACGTTACAGTGTGTGCTCGTCTATTAGCCTATAATACCAGTGAATCAGTGGTTGTTACTGAGGGTTGCCACATATTAGGCTTCAAAATTATTCTAATGGATTCAAAGAATTTTTTTGAGAGGATTTGTTTTTAGTCAACAATAGGGTACACTGAGTCCCTTGAAAGAATGCAGATCCTTTTTCTGCAATTGTCACCATTGCATTTAATGGCTGTGTGTGACAGATTAAATGGAAGGTAGCAAGTCCTTGGGCCTGGCAGGAATGCTGCTAGGAAAGTGCCAATTTCATCTGGAGGCTGTGTGCAAGAAATACGCTACTGACATTCATTACTGGCAGCATGTCATTAGAAAGCCAATTTTCACTTTAGGAAACTTTCAAGTGCATGTTTTTCATGCACACCATGGTAACGGTGTAATTTTTTGACTTAAAACAGAAAAGCTGTAAGAATTCTCATTTAAATTGCTTTTTTGGGATATATATTCCTGGCAGATATTCTGAAATGTTTGTATATTAAATGCCGTGTATTGCATGAGTAATGTCAAAGGGGCCTCTCTGGAAAGGACTTCATATAAACTGTGATGATTAAAAAACATTTTAAACAGACAAAATGATAAAATATTAATGATTCTGTACTATTTAAGTGTCAGCTATCAAACTGAAGCAAATTTGTGGCATAGCCCATATGAAAATTTGTTCAAAGTGTCCAGCTTCCTTGAGTTTCCTCCCGTTTACTGAAGCATCATTCAGGTCACTGAAGTAATCACAAAATAGTTTTGGTAAATAAATCAACTTGCAGCCATTGTTCATCTACAATGCTAGTTCCAAAAAGATTGGGATGCTGTGTAAAATATAAATAAAAACAGAATGCAATGATTTTCAAATCTCATAAACCAATATTTTATTCACAAAGGAACCTAGAAAACATATCAAATGTTGAAAGTGAGTTATTTTGCCATTTCATGAAAAATACTAGCTCATCTTCAATTTGATGGCAGCAACATGTTTCAAAAATGTTGGGACAAGATCAACAAAAAGCTAAGTGGTACTAAAAGAAACAGCTGGAGGAACATGCTGCAACTGATGAAGTTAATTGGCAACCGACTAGTAATGTGATTGGGTATAAAAAGAACATCTTAGAGAGGCAGGGTCTCTTAGAAGTAAAGAGGTTGAGCAATGTGCCAGAAACTGTCTACAATTTGTAGAGCAATTTCAGAATAAATAAATTTGCAAACACTCCACATATTCTAATCTTACTACACACACACATATATATATATATATATATAGCCAGCCCCTGACAAGTTTACAGTTTGCTTATTGAAGAAGTTCATGATATACAGAGAATGAGAGAGCCAATTGAAAATTTGTGGCAAAACTTGTAAAGAGCTGTTCATGGCCAATCCCTGAACAACCTGGCAGAGTTTGAGCTGTTTTGTAAGGAAGAATGGAGAAAAATTACAGTGTCCAGGTCTGCCATCCTGACTGAGACTCAGTGCTGTGATTGCAGCCAAAGGTGCATCTACTAAATAGTGACCCAAAGAGGGTGAATATTCATACAAGCCTTTATTTTACCCTATATATTTTAAAATAATTGACATTAATTAGTAAAACTGTGTTTTCACTTTGACTTGAAATAAGCTTTTTGCAAATTTTTGTCCAAAAAATCCAAATTATATTGACCATGATTTCTTTCATTAAAGCAGGAAAAGGGAAACACCTCAAGTGGGAGGTGTTTAGGAGGCATCCTAATCAGGTGCCTGAAACACCTTAACTGGCTCCTTTCTATGTGGAAGAATAGCAGCTCTACTCTGAGCCTCTCCCAGATGACTGAATTCTTCACCCTGTCTCTAAGGGTGAGTCCTGCAACCCTGTGAAGAAAGCTCATTTCAGCCGCTTGTATTCACGATCTCATTCTTTCAGTCATTACTTAAAGTTCATGACCACAGATGCGGATAGGAACGTAAATTGAACGATAAATCAAAAGCTCTGCCTTAGAGCCAAGACCCTCTTCACCATGGCAGATTGTTACAATATCTCCTCCGATCCATCTGTCAATCTCCAGCTCCATTCTCCCCTCACTCATAAATAAGACCCGAAGATAAAAAAATCTTGCTCCATGGTCTCATCAAATTTCTCCCACACCTGAGTTTTTGCTTCGGCAACTACCCGAGATGCACTCCTCTTGGCCTGCCGGTACAACTCAGCTGCTCCAGGCGTCCCACAAGCTAACCAAGCTCAGTAGAACTCTTATTGCAGCTTGATGGCCCCCCTCACCTCTGTTGTCCACTATTTGGTTAGAAGGTTGCCACCGACATTCCAATTGCTACAGCTCTAAGCAACCGCTTCAGTGATGGTGGTGGAGAACATGGCCCATTCAGACTCCATGTCTCCATGTCCGTTGGGTCGGAATGACATCCTCCCCTGCCATTGGATCCAACTCACCATCAGGTAATGATCGATTGACAGCTCTGCACCTCTCTTCACCCAAATTTCCAAGACATATGGTCGCAGGTCTGATGACACTATAACAAAATCGATCATTGACCTGCAACATAGGGCATCTTGGTGCCAAGTGAGCATATGGACACCCTTATGCTTGAACATGGTGTTCGTTATGGACAAACTGTGGTAAGCACAGAAGTCCAGTAACTGAACACCACTTGGGTTCAGACTGGGCAGACCGTTCCTCCCAATCACACCCCTCCAGGTTTTGCTGTCATCTCCCATGGGTGTGCTGAAGTCCCCCAGTAGGACAATAGAGTTTCCAAGAGGAGCACTTTCCAGCACACCAGTCAGAGACTCCAAAAAGGGTTGGTACTCTAAAACATCATTTGGAACATAGGCACAAATGATGGTCAGGACCCGTTTCCCAACCCAAAGGCACAGGAAAACAACCCTCTCGTCCAGCGGGATAAACCCCAACATAGAGGAGGCCAGGCAGAGGAATATAAGAATGCCCACCCCTGCGCACTTCTTCTTTTTGGGACAACTCCAGAAAAAGCTAAGGTCCAATCCCTAACCAGGATTATGTTTCCGGAACCCAAGCAGTGCAATGAGGTGAGCCCAGCTATTTCTAGTTGGTATCTTTTAACCTCATGCACCAGCTCAAGCTCCTTACCCACCAGAGAGGTGAGGTTCCATGTACAAAGAGCCAGTTTAGCAAGCTGGGGATTGGACCAACAAGGCCTCTGTATTTGACTGCCACCCAATCCACATAACTCCCCTTGATCCCTCCTGCGGGTGGTGAAAATAATGGAGGGCGGACCCATGTCACTCATCGAGGCTGATCCTGGTTGGGTTCCATTGGCGGAAACCTGGCCGCCAGGGGCTTGCTTTCGAGCCCCTTCTCCAGGCCTGGCTCTAGGGCGGGGCCCTAGTAAACTCAAACTGGGCAGGGTACGCTTTGTCCTTGGAATTATATTCATCATTGGGATCTTTTTGGACCGCTCTTGGTCTGGCTTTTCACCCAGAACCTGTTTGCCTTGGGAGACCCTACCAGGGGCAAACTGTCAACAACAGCAAAGCTCCTGGGATCATGAGAGCTCACAAACCCCCCCACCACGATAAGGTGGCAATCCATGTAAGGGAATATTATGTTCCACAATAGCAATTGGGTCATGTAGTATTTATCCCCTGTAACGTAATGGTTTGCACATTTACCTTACAAGCGAAAGGTCCCTGGTTTGATTCCAACTGGGGACACAAGCCCCTCTCACCATGGAAGGTTGCATCAGGAAGGGCATCTGGTGTAAAACCCAATGCGGATTAAGCCGCTGTGGAGAATACAAGGAAGTAGCCGAAAGGTACATAGTAATTGGGTCATGTGACATTATATTTACACAACATAACTGATTACACAGTTATAATTCAAAAATGGTATTTTAAGTAAACAGTAGTGTCACTGTAATGTAATGAAGCGAAAGGTCCCTGGCTCAATTCCAGGTGGAGGCACAAGTCTTACTTACCATGGAGGGTTGCATCAGGAAGGGCATCTGGCATAAAACTTCTGCTAAATTACCAATGCAAATTAATCTACTGTGGCAACCCCTTGGGGAGAATACAAGGGAGCAGCTGAAGGTACATTCATTCATTCATTGAAGTGAAAAGTGATTAAATATGGCTTGCATGGATGTGCCAAACTGGATAAGAAAAAAATGGCATCATCTGTATATAGTGCAAGTTTATTCTGCAAGCATACTAATTTTGAAAAAAAATTGCTGGGATGTTGCAATTACAGCAAGCTGTTCTCTGACAAGAATAAATAGCAACCAAGAAAGGGTGCAGCCCTGATGGCGTCTGTAATTAGGCATGAAATTAGCAAAAATTACATTATAGAGTTTTATCCAAAGATGAAACATGGAAGAATCCACTATGAAATTATAAATAAATTTTAAAAATCAAAAGTTTACTAATGTTATAGTAAAATTGTTTCTTTTAATTTATAAATTGTTGTATGGACAACGTAGAGAACCTGACTGAGATTACAGAAAGTTTTAAATAGATTTAAATTGGTTTTAAATAGTTCTAATCTCCCACATGCCAGAACTGGGAATTTGCTTAAAGATGTTTTCTAACAAAATCTAATCTGGCCTGATAATAATACACCTTTCTCCTTGAGCGTTTTCTTGACTTGGCCAGATGTCATTAAGGGGTCTTTATTAACCAAGCAAAGAATTCTATGATCATCCACTTTAGTAGTCTTCCATCATCTTTCTGACCTTTTGGTGTTGCTGAGCTGGCTAGTTCATGTTTTTGCATCTTTCTTTTATTATTTTAAGTTTATTTTGGTTTTTCAGCCTAATAATGGCTCCTTTCCCTGCGCTGACATCTTTTTGGACCTCATATTATAAGTTCCAGTGAACAGGTAACAAATGAAAGTTCAACACCTGAAATCAACTTCAGGTCTTTTATCGGCTTAGTATGCCATTGAATAATGAAGGAACAGGCCTCACCTGGCCATAAAACTAGTTGTCAGTCAATTGTCCTATTACTTTTGGAGCCTCTAAAATTGGGACTGTGTGTAAAAATGTTTATAATTCCTAAACAGTTTATGCAGTACTTTTGTAAAACCTAGCGTCCACTAGGGCGTGGACAAGACGCGGAATGCAAATTTAGTAAATCCACAACCTCCCCGCATATTCCTGAAAGCTTCCTTTCACTGTCTTTATCATTCCTGAACACTTCCCAGTGTTTCTGAGCCTTTGGAAGAGGGCAAAATTTCCTTGTCAAAATTTTAGACTCAACCAAAATTTGGACGCGGAAATGAACTTCCTGACACCTTCGGCAACTTGTTTGCATTGTCGTGCAGACATCCCGCCTTTCCTTAACACTTCTGCTTCTTCTGCAAACGCACCCAAAAGCCTCAGTGGTCCTGATGACAACCAGTAGGGCAAGCAGAAATGAGGATAGTGAACAGTGCTTTCGTTTCTGTGAATGATGAACGTTATGCAGGGATATTTTGTGACACACAGAACTGTGGTGTACTTTCTGGGACTGATGAACATTTCACACAGTACTGTGATGTAGTGTAGATGATCACTTTGCGGTGATCTTGTGACTTGATTGTGATTGTTATTATTATTGTCATTGTTTTGGAACTGTAACTGCCATAATAATTATGTCGTTATTGATATACATTTTAGTTTACATACATTTTATGTGATTCATTTTATGAATACTTTGTTTTTGTATTGGCACTATGTGGAAACCTGGGAAGTGTGTTTTCACTTTG
>VUQH01011814.1:4346-16834 GCA_015106775.1 Etroplus canarensis
TTTGGCCTCTGCTTTTTTTTTTTTTTTTTTTGACTCGAACATTAAGGAGAAAAGCCTGATTCATGTCCTCCCTTCCACTGAGCTCGGCCCCATTTTGTGGCGTCGGGTCTCCCTCGAAAACACCAGTTACACGCCGCAAATGGTCTGGCAGGGGCCTCAGTGAAAACACAAGCAGACCGCTGAAAAGGAGCCCTGCGGGGAGATAAAAGTTGACTCGGAGCGGGAAGAGTTAACCTGCTGGAGACCCGTCTGAACCAGGGGTGGGACCTGCTCCCCTCCTAATCAGGGCAGAGAGGAAGGGATGAAGGAGGAGGAGGAGGAGGAGCAGGAGGAAGGAGGCAGAGGGAGGAGGGATGAGGAAGAGAAAATTGGAGTCGACACGAGTGGTGTGACGGGCCGAACGGAGGCCATGTGAGGCCAGCCGAGAACCCTTTCACTACTGACCTACTTCCACACACGTGCTTGAATCTATAGAGCCAGCCGACGGGGGCTAAATCTCCGCTTGCACTCCATCTTGGGAGCTCACTGACAACGAGTGGTTCAGCTTTCAGCCTTTGTAGGTTCACACGAGCAGAACATATATGTAGGAAAAAAAAAACAAAAAACGGGTTTTCTGAGACTGACAGGCGGCTCAGAGGGAGTCAGCAGACAAGCAGAGGTCACTATCAGCAGCTCCTCTTCGCGCTGTAGCCACGAATGACTGGCTGACACTAAAGAAAACTTAAAACGATTCACCGAGTAACTGATATAATTCAATCTTTTAAAAAAAATCCTTGATGCAAATTCTTTGCTTCAGTGCTTCATTTAATCCACGAGGCTGTGCTGCTCAGCGGCGGTTACTGCGATTGTTGCTGATGCAGACTCGGTCTCAGATGGGTATTTTCCTTCACAAGCATCTGTCAACACAGTCCAAAATATTTGAAATCCGTGTCCCGCCTGCATCGCTGTCCTGCCCGGTGTTAAACTTTCCTTTCTCTCCACTGTTGAGAGTGAAAACTTTCTGAAGCCAACGAGACGTTTTTTTTTGGAGTAACAGTAACGTCAAACCACCTGTCAGCCCACAGAGGCAGGGTGCTGATCATTTTTAACGACTAATCAGAGTTTGTGTATCTAATGCTTAACTTGTAATTCTGTGATGAATCTACATAGAGCCTGTGGCATAGTGGTGCACGCCGTTACCTGCATTCAGTTAAGGTTTATTTATTTAGCCCCAATTTGCAACAAAATCTGCCTCAAGGTGCTTCACACTGTGATGTAAAGACCTGAACAATCAGATCATCCCCTGTGAGAAGGCACTCCGCAACTGTGGGAAGGAAGAACTCCCTTTTGACAGGAAGTGACCTCCACAGAACCAGGCTCAGAGAGGGGCAGCCATCTGCCCCAACTGCTGCAACAACAGAAATACACCAAACAGCCAATCATAATCTTTCGGTCTGTGGTGACATGACATGTAGTTACATTTCTGGAGAGGTGGTCATCAGGTTATGGCGTGGGTGACGGCGTAGGGTTTCACAGGGGTTTGCAGCTACGATTTAGATGTCAGTTTAATGCACACGCTCTATAGTTTGTCTTTTTGTTTGTCTTTATTTCTCACGTTTGTTGTGTTTTCACTGTTAAACATGACTGGCACTCTGCTGCTGAAGGGCATCAAGAGCTTTGTGGTTTGGAAAGTGTTACAGTATGGAAGATCAAGAGTGCCAAGAAGAAGCCCCTGATACAGAGCAAATCATTTTATAAAAAATATACAAAATGTAAAACTTTATGTTGCAGCCTGGCCCAGCTGACTCTTCAGGGTGAATATTTTTATTTTTTATTTATTTAAAAAGTTGCTTATTTTGCTACTATATAGGCTAAAGACCATTACACATGGAGGAAAAAATTGCATCCAGCCCTCTTACTGTTTTATGTGCATAGACTTGTTTGTAAATAAAAAATATGCAAACAATAAATAAATAATAATAATAAAATTTAAAATTACCATAAATTCCATCCATACATCATCTCGAGTTTTTCTGGGGGTCCGGGTCGTGGGGGCAGCAGTTCAAGCAGAGAAGCGCAGACCTTCCTCTCCCCAGCCACCTCCTCCAGCTCTTCTGGGGGGACACCAAGGTGTTCCCAGGCCAGCTGGGAGACGCAGTCTCTCCAGCGTGTCCTGGGTCTCCTCTCAGAGGAACGTGCCCAAAACACCTCAAGTGGGAGTGGTCCAGGAGGCATCCTGATCAGATGCCCGAACCACCTCAGCTGGCTCCTTTCGATGTGGAGGAGCAACTGTTCCAGCAGCCTGCGGTGAAAACTCATTTCGGCTGCTTGTATTCACGATCTCATTCTTTCGGTCATTACCGAGGCGAGGTGAGGGTAGGAACGTAGACTGAACGGTAAATCAACAGCTTTGCCTTAGAGCTCAGCTCCCTCTTCCACGACAGACCGGTACAACGTCCACATCGCTGCAGACGCTGCCCCGATCCATCTGGCCATCTCCTGCTCCATCCTCCCCTCACTCGTGAATAAGACCCCGAGATACTTGAACTCCTCCGCTTGGGGCAGGACCTCGTCCCCAACCTGGAAAAGACAATCCACCCTTTTCTGGCTGACTATTCATTACTATAAATTCGACAGTGAAATTACTCATCAGAAAGCTAGCCTATGTTGCACTCTATGTGAAAAGGCTGTTAGTAACGCTACAATGTTTGCGGAGGTAAAACATAAAAATTTGTAAATGTTTGTAAGCAACTGCAGCACAGCCTTACTGATCATGTTTCTGGACACAAATTTCAGTCATCCAGTTCCTGGTGTTTACTACTATTCATTTCTGAATTGTTTGATTTATTTTCTGCCACTTATTGGGTTCCACCCAAACCTCCCCCTCACTGGTCACTTCCCCCTGTTCTGGGGGGACACCAAGGCGTGCCATGGGTCTGCCCTGGAGCCCCCTCCCACTGGGACATGCCTGAAACATCTCACCTAGAAGGTGCCCAGGAGGCATTCTGCTCATCTGATCTACCTCATCTGGCTCCTTTCAGTGTGGAGGAGTAGAGCCTCTACTCTAACCAAACTCCTCACTTTGAGGCTGAGCCCAGATACCCTTCAGAGGAAACTCATTTCCGCTGCTCGTACCTGCAGTCTTGTTCTTTTGGCTCTATCTTCACCACAGACCAGAACAGCACTCACATTATTGAATATGCTGTACCAGTGCCTTTGTCAATCTTCTGCTCCACTCTCCACTTGCAAACAAGACCCTGAAAAGTCCTCCACTTGGGGTGGCAACCCGTTCCCAATCTAAAGTAGGCACTCTACCCTTTTTGTGTCTGAAAACCATGGCCTCAGATGGCTGCAAAGCACCCCCGGTGTAAGCTGGAGGTCATCGCTCAATGAAACCAACAGAGCCACATCATCTGCAAACAGCAGAGATGAGCTCCTGAGACCACTGAACTCTCCACCCTCCACCCTAGATGTTAATTTGTAGGTTTAATAAATTAACCGTGATCACGTTTTCTATTGATTTCTATTCATTTTATTGGTTTTAACTTGCGGTTCTCATTTTTACCGGCCCATTATCCATCTATTGTTTCTTTTTGCTCGTTTTTTGTGACGATTGCTGTTCTCTGGATGAATTTAGTTTTACATTATTTATATTGTACTGTGTTACAACTTCTGTGGTGGCTCATGCTTTGTGCCAGACATTGTGTTTCCATCTATCCTGTCGCGTCCAATTTCAAAAGACCAGAAAGGTGGCAACAAAAGCACGCGGCTCGAGGTTTCATGGCAGGACTGTACAAATCCATTGTGATGTTATGGTGGCTGCTTTCATCCTTTATATGGTTAAAACTGGTAGAAAGTGTGCCCGACTTATGGCATTTCAATTGATTTAATATTTTGAAGGTAGGTTACAGTTTCATCATTGATCTGCACACTTGGACACAGTTGGAAGCTTCAGTGACCGTTTCTTTAATTAATGCAATTATCTGGTATCTCAAATGATCAGAATATTTCATTTCCAGTTTGAATAAATTACTATTCAAACAGTATATATTTAGTTCAATACACACAACCACAATCCTGACTTGACAGTTTTCAACATCAACACCCTCCACAAGGAGGTCACTGCTGAAAAGGCTGGTTGTTCACAAAGTGTTACAATGAGGCATATTAAGGAAAAGGTGGCTGGAAGGGAAGAATGTGCATGAGCAACAGGGATGACCCCAGTCCTCAGAGGATCACCAAGAAAGGTCGATTCAAGAACTTGAGAGAACTTCACAAGAAGGTGCTGGTGGCATCAAGAGCCACAATGCACAGATGTCTTCAGGAGAGGAGATACAACTGTTGCATTCCTGATATCAAGCATGTCCTGAACCAGGGATGTGGTCAGAAGTGTCTTACCTGGTCTAAGGAGAATAAAATACTGGACTGTTGCTTAGTGGTCCAATGTCCCCTTTTCAGATGAACGTAAATTCAACATTTAATTTGGAAATCAAGGTCCTAGAGTCTAGAACAAGAGCGGAGAGACACAGAATCCTGAAGAAGCTGTTTGGTCTTGATAAAACACAATGGACCCACCATCACCAACGCAGGGAGATCTCATGGCACCCACAAATCATCACAGACTGAGGAAACTTCACACTGGACTTCAAAGTCAAGGCGTCATCTTCCAGCAGATTTTAGAGCATTTCAAACTTACATCTGCCAAAAAAACTTTATGGAGCTGCCGATTTCCTTTTTCAGCAGGACTTGGTGCCCAGTTAAGAAAAATATGACCAGATGTTTTGCTAACCATGTTATTACTGTGCTTGACTGGCCCACCAACTCACCTGACCTGAGCCCCACAGAGAATCTATCCAATTAAATAAAATTTTATTTAGAGCCAGGCTCAGGGAGGAGCAGCCATCTTCGCTATGACAAGGACAACATAGATTACGGAAGAGAAGATAAAATTTAATGGCAAGCAGCAGTAATGTATAAATGCAAGAGGGTGAAAAGACCTGAGGGGAGAAGATATGCTCAGTCATCATGGGAAGTCCCCCAGCAGCCCGAGCTTGTTGCAGCACAACTAAGGGATTGTTCAGGGTCACCTGATCCAGCCGTAACCGGAAGCTTTATTAAAAAGGAAAGTTTTAAGTCGCGCTGAAGGCCTATCAATTAGAGCAACCTGAGGTTCAATAAGATCTGATCACAGGTGAAGAAGTCCCAGCCAAGCACGAAGTGTATAAATGAACATACTTTGCAGAACTTGGACTTGAAACCTCTTGCCGTGAGGTGACGGTGCTAACCACTGCACCACCATGCTGCCCGAGACTTTTTCACACTACTGTATTTTTTTTGAGCTGCAGTAGACAAACTTCTCAGCATCAGTTGTTGGTTTTCATTTTTGTTGTTTCTGCATAGTTTCTCCTGCCTCGCTTTAAATAAAGCATGCACCATGGTAAAAAAAATGCCTTTCTGGGTCACAGATTTGAGCGCAGCAATGTAAAGTTAGAGACCCAAATAAAAAGAAAGTTTCTGTACAAATCTCAGTGTAAATGTGAGCTTTTCTGGATTTGAGGGATTGAACCCACGAGTTCCTTATTGAACCCTTTATGATGGGATTTTTGCTGCTCGTCTTTTTTCTCTTTTCTTTTTTCAGCCGATTACGCAGCAAAGAGCGAGCGAGCATGAAGAGATATAGAGTAAGAGAGAAGGGGAGGGGGGGGGCTGAAGCTGTCTGGTGCTGATGTGGGTCATTCTGAGGACACCTCCCCTCACTTTACCCCATCCCCTTCTCTCCATCGCGTTTCCTATACCCCTCCACATACCCCTCCCATCGGCAGCTTGTGCCCGCGGTCCCTGCCTGCTCGCTGCATCGCCCTACATATCCAAACGCCTGGCTGCTGACTGGATGACTGGCTGCACGCAAACGCATAGCTCAGCCCTGACAGCTTATTCATCCGTTCATTCATTCATGCATCCACTTGTTTCTATTATGAGGGAGAGACACGAATCCCAAGTGTGCATCTGTCACAGAAGAGCCGAATAACGAGGCTGATAACTGACGCGCTGTAGATCCATACAATGTGAATTATTACACGGCGAGGAGCCCCGAGGCGTTGACCCGACCTCCAAACTCCACAGATCCAAATCTAATCGAGCATCAGCCGGGATGACCAGAACAATCCAGATCCACCGAGGGCCTGACCTCGAACCCACGCTACCCCGATGGGTCAGTGATGGTCTGGGCTCAAAGAGGACCTACGCAGCATTTCCCAGATAAAACAGTCACAAAGGAAAAACTGATGTTTCAACAACATCATGTTAATGTCAGAATATTAAAGCAGGCTCACGCTGTAGTGGAAGTCCACATGTGGAAGATTAAAACCAGGACTTTCAGCCCTGAGACTGAGGTTCCTTTATTATTTTCAGGCTTATCAGATGTATTGTATTCCATTTTTAAAGTCGCAGTTTGGTTATGTTTATGCAAAGATCAATATTTCTGACAAATATTAACCACATATTAAAGAGCCTTTTGGGCTTGGCTTTATATTATTTATAGTTTTTGCTATTTATCCCCTCAGAAGTGAAAAAATATCAAGAAATGAACCAAAACTGTGGTTTTGAACCAAAACCACGTCTCAAAGAAACAGGATATGAACCACAACCATGGTTCTGACCCAAAACTGTGGTCCAGAAATTGTGTAGCCTTGATCCTAAGATCGAGGTGTTAAACTGCGGTTTTAAACCAAAACCTCGAGGTATGAACTAAAACAGTCGTTCTGAGCCAAAACCTTGGCCCAAAAACACAAGGAGGGAACCAAAACTGTGGTTTTTTTTAACCATAGCTTTGATCCGGATTAATCCGCTGTGGCGACCCCTTGGTGGAGAATAGAAGGGAGCAGGTGAAAGGTACACAGCTTTGAACCTACGATGGAAGTATAAAACAAAACCTTGTGGAATGAACCAAAACTGGGAATTTTAACCAAACTCTTGGCCCAGAAATTGAGGCATAAACACAAAGCTCGGCCCAAAAACCAAGGAATGAACCAAAACTGGTTTTAAACCAAAGCCGTGGCGCAAAAAAGAAAAGCGCTTGGCCCAGATGTTGAGGTTTGAACCACAACGATAGCTTTGTACCAAAACCTTGGCCCAAAAATGTAAAACAGAAATCAAAGCCGTGACCTGAAAATCGAGGTGTGAAACACAACCGTGGCCGAGTCAACTCTTGAAGTCCTAAAAAACAAAGACCGTCAAGCGCTCAAAAAAAAAAAAAGAAAGTATCAGAAAATAAATTCAAGACAAACCTCTGATATTTCCTCTGTGGGAAAAAATAAAACTTATTAAGAGTCCTTCTGAACGCTGTTTGGAGAATAACAAACGTGTACTGTGACCTGCTGACCTCTGCGTGTAATGAAACCCCCTCTGCTGTGTGTGTATATGTGATACAGTCGTATTGCATGTCTGATGTGAACACTGATGCATGAGGACACTCTTCTGAGAGTTTTACTTGAAATTTATGAGCTTTCTGATCATCGAGCAGGGAGTCCAGGTGGCAGCTGTCCTTTATTTATTTTTCATTCTCTGCTGTCAGTCTCTCTTTTTTTCCAACAGCAGAGATCCTTCATAAACGGAGAAGTCATTATTCATGCTAACACGCTGGCTGGGAACCTGCTAACAGTCATCACACCTCTCAATTAGATCTATTCAATCGGAAAAAAGGGGAAAAGCGGCACAAACGAGACAGCGTTTCTCTCCACAATACGACTCTCCAGTCCTCTATTAACTGTCAGAGCGCTCCCGTCCTCCTCCTCCTCCTCCTCCTCCATAATCCCTCCAACATGAGTATAAATAATTCACCGCTGTCGAGTCGCAGTCACGTCACCGCAGCTTTTTGTGTTTTCTCCTCCCTGGATTTCAGAAGTTTACAGGCTCGGCGGTACACGCGTAAGCTGGGGGATGTGACTTTTTAAATACAGCGCATCACAAGACAAACTGTTTAAAATTCATCTGGGATTTTCCTTCAATTACACATAATTTAATTATACATCATTTTTTCAATAGGCACACATGATAACAGCTCATTAAACCACAGTCATAAAAAGAGGGGGATCACTATCTGTCCAGCTCACTGCAGTTCATTTAATGGCTGCTCTTATCAGGACTCTTACAAGTGCTTTAATATCATTGATAAGGACTATAAGTAGCCCCTACAAGAAACAAGTCTATTCTCTCTGATAACTGTGCTCAAACCCAGCAAACAGCCGAAACATAGATCATATCTCCCCAGTTCAAACTGGATGCAGAAAAACGGCAAATAAATAATGTGCAGACAAACAGAGGTCCAGTTACACCGTCCTTCCATTTCTCTAAAACGCTGACATACGCAGAATTGTGATGTTTTAATAAAACATTTTAGACGCATACGTAACGTATTAATAACTTAAAGACAACTTATGCCAAAGAATGCTTAGCATGTTGCTGGTGTTCACAGTGCATGCATAGCGTGTTGTAGCCTATTCACAGTATCAACATCATCATCATCATGCTGAAGAAAAACTTGCAGAACGCTGCCAAAAAGTCTCCTGGCCGTGGCCGTGGATGCATGGAGGAACCATCATCACCCTCACCCTCACCCTGTGATGGAGATGATGCAGGTTCCAACGCCTCTCAGGCATCATCAGTGGTGTCATAGCTGCATCAGTGGCTGACACCTACTCTCAGCCAATACTGTAAGTTAGAAACACGTTCAGTAAGTGCAGTGGTCGTCTGGAACACATACATCTACATACGTCAATATGTGCTGAAGATAAGTTCACTGTAAGTTACACACAGGTTCAAAACATGTTACTCATAGGTTAGAAATAAGCTTTGGATAGGCTAGACAACATTTCCACGCATTTTGACTTATGAATAACTTACAAGTAACATGTGTGAACGTGTGTCAACTACCGCATAACTTACCTACAACTTATGGCTCGTGTATGTGGGACGTACGAGCCAAACGCTGCGATACGTCAGAAATTTTGAGCTTACTCAAAATTTTTCAGTGATCTCGCCATACTACGATGTACACCACCGTGCTTCAGTGTGCTCGTAACTTTTACAAAACTTACCAATAACTTATTCCACCTATGCTAGCATATTCGCCATGTTTTTCACACATGGGCATACGTTGGTTAAATGGTCAAGGTGTGACGGGGGCTTAACAACAGCGAGAGTCTACAGCCATCTGTAAAACACAGTGGAGGCTCTGTCATGGTTTGGGGCCGCATTTCAGCCGGCAGAGTTGGGGATCTTGTCAAAGCTAACGGACTTATGAACACAGAAACAGACCAGATTTTGAATGACTGTGCAAAGCATCAAGACTGGCAACGGCTCCCTTTTTCAACAATGAGCCCAGACACACTGCCGACATACAATGGAACACTATCAGACTTGGATTGGCCGGACCTCACCATGACTGAAGCAGTGTGGGACCATCTTGATAAAAACTGGAACAGAAGGCAGCAGACGTCTAAAGAATGTCCTTTGAGAAGCCTGGAGAACCGTTTCTGAAGACTTACAGAAATGACAAGAAAGGTTATCTGAGAGAGTTCAGGCTGCACAGAAGAATAAAGGTGCTCATACCAAATATGGACTTCCAAGATGGTTAGAACGGTGCAAACTCTGTGCCGTTCTAACCATCTCTGTACAAACTGTTTTGCCTTATGCACTGTATTTCCATGTTTGCACATTTCAATAAATTGTTCCACCTACTCCTTATTTTCCCGGCAAAATATCAAGAAATGAGGGCTGGCTCAAGACTTTTGCACGATACAGTATTTGATGTCTTTGGCTTGTAGAGGATAAATGATCTGTCTTTGTATGTTCAGTGGGTTAAATGTCTTTATATGAAGTCACCAGCTGTGGTTGTGTGACGTTTAAAGGAAACACTAAAGAGGAAACAAGTTTTAAAACAACTACTTCACAGATCTGAAGGAACCTGAAAACTTTTTAGCTTTTTTTCTTCTTCTTTTTTACCTGATAGCAGAGGGAATGATATATATCCCGCCGCAGCAAAATATAGTCACTCCAGCCCAGGGTGCTTCCCCTGCTCTGCTTTGAGATAATCCCTTTAACATGAGAACATTTGCCGTGTCAGTCCGGCCTCCCTCACCCCACCCCTCCCTAAATGAACTAATGGCCGCCTGTCCCGGATGCCTCAGCTCTGACAGATTGCTTGGCTGGACCACCGTGTCCTCAGAAGACCCCTGACAGGCTCACGCCGGCGGCCTTCCCCCCTCAACCGCTGTGCAGAGAAAGAGTCAGGGCGGACGACTGTCTGTGTGTGATGACAGCAACAGCAGTGACGCAACACAGCAACATAAAATACTGTGGAGGTGGAAAAATACACTCTTATGTTGCACACGAAACGCACATACATGCAGCCGTGTTGCAAGTAATCACTGTCTTTCTCTGCTTGTTTCCTGTCTGTGTACAGTCAGGTGATGAAAAACATTCTCCCCAACCAGCCAGTAAAACTTCATTTTATAGAAGTTTTATTAAGAATCAAATTAGAAGCAGGCTGTTCAGGCACACGGCTTGAAACATTAAAAAAAGAAAAAGCAAACTATAAAGAAAAGTTATCTTGTATTTTGCTCTTTGTTCTTATTGCTTCTTTGTTTTGAGCAGGGCTGAGGGGCCTTCATTTATTTCTGAAACATGCATCCACACTGGTATTAAAACTGTCTAAACCCAAATCAAAAGTCAGGAATCTGGCTTCATGTATAATGCATGTTTACCCACTGAGGCCAACCTGAAACACTGATTTATTCTGGTTTAAGAGACACTGAGGAGCTCTGAGCTCGACTGACTTTCAAACATATAACATGTTCAAGACAAACCCAAAGCTCACATAGTTAGCAGAGCTCGCAACAGCAGGGGCTGCATGCATAAATTATGTGCACGAACAAAAAACCGACATGCAAGGGTCTGAAAAATGAAGCCAACTTAATGTACCAGAAACTGCAGCTCATTTAGTGGCCACTAGAGGCTGCTTGCTAAAGCGAGTCAGTCCACGAAGACTCCCATGTCCAACTTTACAGCAAACATAAACATGTTGCCAGCTGCAGAAAATGGCTCTGCTGTCCATAATAACTGTACAGGGGGTGAATTTTTATATGACAACAACATTCGATAAGGTAAAATAAAGTAACCACACACATACATACACACAAACAGGGTGTAATTTGTTAAAAAAACAAAAAAAACAGGCCAGGAATTTATTTATATATATTCGTTTAAAAAAAAAAAAATCAGGAACCACCCATATAATTCAAAGCCTGTTTGAATATGTGTCATTTATTACTGGTGATGAACTTCAATTATACAAGTTCAGAACTTAAACATATAAGCACGATGTTTAAAAGAATAATTTAACTCTTTAATTTACATGTGAAATACAGTCACATGTTTCCTCTGGCAGACGTAAAGCTAATCAAATACAAAAAATGGTATTTTTCACTTTCTTATTCGGGGCAGGTGTACTGCTTAACTTTAATAGGCCTCATTAATGGCTACACTCACACAGGGATTTCGAAAGGATGGGAAAATCCCCCGGCTGCTCCATCCCGTTCTTGCCCCAAACCCAGAGGAGTGGGGTCAGTCATGGGGGAGGAGACGCTGAACCCCCCCGTGTTCCCTCTGGTGGAGGAAGGAGAGTTAGCTACATAGAGGCTAAGATGAAATGAGCTAGGGTGGGCCGCTGGGTCGTCTGGCTGGTGGTGAGGCCCAGCCTAAGCTTCGGGCTTGGAACGGCTTGAACAGAAACCTTGGGACACCTGTGCGCAGGTCACAGGGTTGTAACAATGATGAGAACACCTCCGACGCCCACCCCCTGTGAGTGGACTGCGCCAGACCGGGGAACTGTCTACGATGTACTCTGCCTCTGGCCTCCAAAGCTGGGATAGGTATATGTAGCTGCTCCATAGGTTGCAAAGCCAAATCACACATACAGCATTTCTTCAAAGCAAGGCTTTCTGTCACACACACAGCAGCCCCAGTGCAAAAATGCAACTCAACAAGTCAAAGAAGCTGCAGAACTCATCTTTGTAGGAGATTCTAATGTAGATGATCAGCATGCGTGCATGTGCATTTCTTTGATTTAGCTTGCAGCAAATCGCGCCCTGCACACATACAGAGACATCTCTTCAGACAGACAGAGCAGCAAAAGATGGGTACATGTTTCTTCTTATGATTTTACCTCCGTTTGTCGGTTTCTCAATTCCAATCAACCGAGTGTATATAGGCCACTTTATTAGGTACTCCTTGTAAGTACTGGATTGGACTGCCTTTTGTCTTCAGAACTGCCTGAATTCTTCGTTGCACAGATTCCACAAGAGTACGGTGAACTCACGGTCATGTTCATCAAACCAGTCTGAGATGATTTGAGCTTTGTGATATGGTGCATTATCCTGCTGGAAGCAGCCATCAGAAGATGGATACACTGCCGACATAAGGAGATGGACATGATCTTCAAAAATACTCAG
>VUQH01011816.1:12356-22605 GCA_015106775.1 Etroplus canarensis
TGTGTCCCCTCTTGAGAGTCAAACCATGGACGTTTCACTTGCAAGGCAAACATGTAAACCACATAACTACAGGGACACTTTTCATATAGATAGAGCACTTCTCAGTGTGCAGACCTACTTGTGGTTCCTTAAGTTTTTAAAAGTAGAATGAGAGGCAGAGCCTTCAGCTATCAGGCCCCTCTCCTGTGGATCCAACTCCCAGTTTGTATTTGGAAGGCAGACACCATCTCTACATTTAAGATTAGTCTTAAAACTTTCCTTTTTATAAAGCTTATAGTTAGGGCTTACTTATGCTGCAACAGGTTTAGGCTGCTGGGGGGCTTCTTACTGTATGATGCATTTCTTCTCCACTCACCTCTTTTCACTCCCATGTATTTATATCCTACTGTTGCATGTCATTAAATGTTGTCTGCTCTCATTTCTCTCTTCTCTCTCCCCTCACTCCCAACCAGTCAAGACAGATGACTGCCCCCTCCCTGAGCATGGTTCTGCTGGAGGACTCTTCCTGTTAAAAGGGAGTTCTTTCTTCCCACAGTCGCTGAGGGGTTGCCCATAGGGGATCATCTGATTGTTTTCTGGGATTTTCTCTCTAACACTGTAGGATCATTACCTTACAGTGTAAAGTGCCTTGAGGTGACTTTTGTTGTGAATTGACACTATATAAATAAAACTGAATTGAACTAAACTGAATTGAATATCACAAGCAAAACCCTGGTATAATACTTTTATTAGTCAAATGTTTTAACAAAAGAATTTCCAGAGTATTTGACTAATAAAGTATTTGTAATCTTATCTTATGCTGTACTTATTACTGTTTTTTTTTTCCTCCTGAACAGCAACAGTTTTTCGAAACAGAAGTTTTGTATTTTAGCTACTGTCACCAATTACAATTTACACAGATAGAAGCAGGGTTAAATTTTGCACTGTTAGTCAAAAGAATGAAAATAATTGATCCAATTTATTAATCTGTCTAAATAAAAGATCAAATGTTCCAGTTATTGTTCAGTCAATTAAAAAAAATCCCTAGTTCCAGTTGCTCACTTGTTTTGGAAAATGTTTGTTTAGTTGACAGAAACAATTCAATTGCCATACTTAAATGTAAGTTAACTATGTGGTTTTAGAATGACATCCTTGTTTTACTAAGCAAAGCCATTGTTTCAAGAATAAATTTTAGCATGTAACTGATATGACACATCATATCAATTTCTATTTCAGCAACTGAAATTAGTAAAAGTCATTTATTTTGCCAATATTAGTCAGCAAGGCCAACCCAATGCTACTAATATTCAGTAGATCTTTCAATGCATCTCCAGTGATTATACTTTTAATTTGTTCATAATAACAGTGAAACATTAAACATATGTTAACTAATTAATAACAGGCCTAACTTATAAGTACCAAAAAATCACAATAACTTTATTTAATGTTGGAAGACTTAATGGCTACACAAAGTGCTTGAATATCATTTTTTAATTTCATAATTAAAATGGGTAACACCTCTTCGCATCAATCACCCACTTGTCTTTCCTCCTCCCTCTGTTACTGATATAAAGAGAGAAGTTCTCTTAAGGTCTCAATCTCAGAGTTAATAACAGTAGCATTAAAATTTTTTTAGAATACAGACTTAACAAGAGCAATCAGAGACTACATACCTCTGCCAAGGGGGAATAATCCTTGAATTTCTATGTTTTCTCAAGTTAAAATATTTCTACATTCACAGCCACTTTATTAGGTACGCCTTACTATTAACGGGTTGGACCCGCTTTTGTCTTCATGATTGCTTTATTTAATTCTTCATGGCAGAGATTCAACAAGATGCTGGAAACTTTTCTCAGAGATATGATAGCAATGCACAGATTCTACTGTTACTCTCACCTTTCTCTTAGCTTGAAGTAGTCTGGCCATTCTCTTCTGACCTCCGGCATCAACAAGGCATTTACGCTGTAAAAAACTGCCGTTCACTGAATACTGTAGTTTCTATTTTTCAGACTATTCTCTGTAAACCCTAGAGATGTTCCATCCATCCATCCATCCATCTTCTATCGCTTATCCAGTTCAGGGTTGCAGGGGGCGCTGAAGCCTATCCCAGCTGTCATAGGGCAAAAGGCGTGGAACACCCTGGACAAGTCCCCAGTCCATCACTTGCCAACACAGAGAGACAAACAACTATTCATACTCAGATTCACAGCTATGGTTAATTTAGAATCACCAATTAACCTAACTCCCACAGAGATGTGTGTGAAAATCCCAGTAGACCAGCAGCAATACTTAAAACAGTCTTTCTGGCATCAACAACCATGCCACCTTCAAAGTCATTTAAATCACCTTTCTTCCCCATTTTGATGCTCAATTTGGACTTCTGCTGGTGGCCTTGACTATGTCTATATGCCTCACTCCACTGAGTTGCTATCTAATGTTTGGCTAAGTAGCTATGGGTGTTAAAGAATAGTTGACCTGGTATACCTAATTGAGTGGCCGGTGAAGTAACTAAACCAAAAGCATAACTTCCTTGACAGAGGTAATTAGACCAGTACAAAGTCAGGACTTGTTTGTAGCTTGTTTGCCATTAGCAAGCAATTTATACAAACTATGGATGATGAGGGAGCAGCGGGTTGATTCTGCTCTGTCATTAATTATGAACTGAAATGCCATTAGTGGATTAATAAGAATAATTTCATTTTCTTGAGGCTTTTCCAATACTATAGCGGTCACCCATGTATCGTGCCTCCCTGTTGAAAATACCATGCTCATGATGATATTTGATAGACAATACAATTAATTACTGAGAAAATAATCTGCATATTTCATATTATTGCAGCCCTAATTAATTATGACTGCAAAGATTAAATAAACAAATAAACAAAACATGCAAAAAACAAAGGACTGTAGAGGCGGAGGCTTTTGAATATCAAACATCTGATTTAGCCTTGAAATGATGAGCCCCCTTGTTTTCCACACACTGCCGAGATGACATATTTTTTGTCACAACATATTACGAAGTGGGCTTAAAATTCAGTTTTTATGTCTCATGATGCCCCTCATGCATTACTTTTGAATGAACTTTGCATTACACACAGACCCCAAAACATTCATCAATTGCAAATCATTCTGTTCCTCCATTTAAACAACGCCACGTCTTTGATCTTCGTGCAATTTCCCTCTGGTCTAAAACTTTCTGGTCCTTTCATCTGAGCAGAGGCTGAACGAGGTACGCTGTCTGGAAACAGGTGTTCTGGTTGTTTGATGTTAGCCTGCGGTGGTCCAGCAGGTTTGGAAACATGAAGCAATCATGACCCCATTCTGGAGACCCACAACACAGTCGCCTTCCCCTCCCACCTCCTTTCTGATGAAGCAGCCAGGTGCCAAAAATACACACAGCTGTGTTGAATAAAACATCTGACACACTGACTCCCTGACTGATGGTGGGACAGAAGGAGCTACCCCGGGGATGCAGAGGTCTGGGACTCACTGCACCTACACACTCCACTCATTACACAAGTTAATGAAAAAGTTTCTGTGAAGTTTGCTGCTAAGACAAGGCAGAGCCTTAACTGCTACTGCAGCTGAGGGAGGGAGCTGTCCTGTAGGATGTGGTACTGAATCCGGCTGCTTCTGGTAGGAGAATCATTTATTCATAACAGAAGGACTTACTCTAGGTGAGCAGGAAAGTGTCTTGCTTGTTTTAGGGCACCAACGTGATATAGCTGCATGAGCCACCTAAACAAACAGAACAGGAGGCTCATCATTTAAATGCTTTCAAAGTAATATAAGAGATAGATTCAGAACAAATACCCTAAATGGACAAAAGTTCTGGGCCACCTACACATTACACCAGCTAGAGCTTTTATGAAATCCCATTCCAGATCCATAGGCATTAATATGGAGCATGTATGTGGGAAGTCTTGACCATTCATCTAGACCATTCATCACACAAAACTCATCCAGAGGAGCATTTATGGACCTTTCTTTGTGCACTTCCACAGTTATGCTTGAACAGAAAAGGACCTTCTCCAAACTGTTCCCTCAAAGTTGGAGGCACAGAATTGTAAAAAAAAATCTTGGTAACCTGAAGCATTAACATTTCCCTTCACTGGAACTAAGAGACTAAGGGTAACCCCAGAAAACCAACTCCATAGCATTATCCCTCCTCTACCAAACTTGGCAGTTGGCACAATGCAGTCCGGCAGGTAACATTCTCCTGGCATTTCCCAAACCCAGACTTATCCATCAGACTGCCAGATAGAGGTGCATGATTTGTCACTCCACAGAACATGTTTCTGTTTCCTATGCTCCAGAATCCAGTGTTGGTGTGCTTTATACCACTCCAGCCGATTCTCCATAAGCTTCTATTTAGGATTCTCTGAGTGTCATATGGCCTAATAATAACTGTTAAAGTGCCTGGGATCAAACCAAGGACTTTTCACATGCACAGCAAATGTGTCACTATGGAGAAACTCTTCCCACAGTGTGTAAGTTAGTGAATTCTCTAAATCTACAATCTTGTGCTCGCTATGTGCAATCTGCATACTGGCATGCCCACATTTCACATCAAGGTTAAGAGGAGACAGAGGTGAGAGTGTAACAGCAACAACTATTAATACTGTTGTTCTTGTTCCTGTAGTTGTTAATGGTAGTAGTAGTAGTAGTTTTAGTTATAGTAGTGCTAGTCCATATAAGCCTTAATTATTTGTTTATATCCATGATCTGAGGCAGTTGTATATCTTCTACGTAAGGATTTGTGCATCAACACTGTTTGTGAATCATTGTCTTCTTCTTCCCCCCTTTAGGGGGTCACCATAGCGGATCATCTGCCTCCATCTCACCTTGTCCCTTGCATCCTTTTTTGTCACGGCAACCCTGTTCATGTCCTCCTTCACTACCCGTTGTTGATTGTTTTTTTCTTTTTTTATTAAATGTTCTACACACAGCCCTACTGTAGTTTGAAGTATTTTAGTAAGGTCATTGCCATTGCTGAAAAAAGCAGGTTATACATTGTGCATGTCTCTGAGATTCAGCATTAAAATGTACTTACATCATATTCATTAAACCACCAAGTGACCCCTCAAGTTCAGAAGCGTCTGTATTCATTATGTTTCTCTTCTTATTTATTCAGGTTTTTCCTTCATTTGTGCCCAATCTGTATGCATTATATGGACACATTTTATCATCACCTTCCCTGATTTGGTCACAGATGATAAATGCATGCTGGAGGGAATTGATTGTTGTAATTTTGAAACAAGACTATATATCGCCATTAGCATCATCCCACCATGTCATTAACAAGCAGCAAACCACATACTTGTAACAGGCACACTTCCTTTTAGTGACAGATAGCGTCTCCAGGCCTGTGGAGGTCAGCCTCGTAGGAGGTGAGAAAACAGTTTGGTTCCTATAAGGCTAAAATGGAACGACAAACAACTACACACCAATGAACTGAGCATCGAGTTATTTTTATCAACAGTCGAGCAGCCATTTTGAGCCACACACTGGCACACCACCAAAGACTAAGCGTATTTAGCTACATATTGATTGAACATTTAAAAGACTAGTTTACTGGCTGTATCAGATTACGGGAGCCACTGCCCCTTTAAGCCTCTGAACAACAACAAATCCCTTTTTAAAATACAAACACAAGTAAAATGTGAAAGATTTCAAACAAGTGTTAGGAAACATTATCACGCTTCAAATCTCATGAGTAATCACGCAGAACTAGAGTTGATCCAAATTCTGGTAAAAAAAATCTGTGGCACATTCAAAAAATATTATGTTTGCTAAGTTAATGCAAGTTTGGTCAGTGGATCTGCAATGATGCCCATCAGGCACGATATCAAGCTTGCCAACTGCCAAATGAACAGCAAAAGATGGTTGATGAAGCAATGCAGAGAACAATACACTATGTGGACAAAACTATTGGGACACATACACACCCACAGTAGCTGTCAGGACATCCCATTCTAAATCCACTGACATTAATATGGAGTCAGTCTCCCAATTTGGAGCCATAACAGTTCCACTCTTCTGAGAAGGTTTTTCTCACAAGATTTTGGTGTCTGTGGGATTGTTTGTCCATAGATCAAGAGGAGCTTTTGTAAGGTCAAACACTAATGTTGGAGAAGATGTCCTGATTTGCAATTTACATTCTAGTTCATCCCAAAGGTATTGGAGGGGGTTGAAATCAGAGCTCTGTGCGGGCCAGTCTAGTTCTCCCCCACCATATTCATCCAACCACGCTTTTATGGGCCTTACTTTGTGCACTAGGGCACAGTCATGCTGAAAGAGAAAAGGACCTTCTCCAAACTGTGCCTACAAAGTTGGAAGCCTAGAATATTCCACAATGTCTTTTTAGTATTAAAATGTCCCTTCACTGGAACCAAAGGGCTCGGACTATCATCAGAAACTTTCCAGTTGGCACAATGCAGTCTGGCAGGTAACATTCTCCTGTCATTTGCCAAACTCAGACCCAGAGCCAGATAGAAAAGCCTAAATGATCGCTGCACAGAACATGTTTCCACAGTTTCAGAATCCAATGGCCGCCTTCTTTACACCAATCTCTCTGATGCTTGAGATTGCGTTTGATGATGTAAGGCTTGCATGCAGCTTCTTGGCTATTGAAACCAATGTCATGAAGTTCCCGGCACACTGTTTTTGTGCTGATGTTAATTGTGGAGGAGATTTGGAACTCTGCAGTTACTGAGTTAGCAGAGCATTGGTGACTTTTACAAACTGTGTGCCTATGACTCTGCTCCGTAACTTCATGCCGTCTGCTACTTGGTAGCTGTGTTTCTGTGGTTCCTGAACACTTCCACATTATAATAATAACACTTACAGTTGATCTTGGAAGGGAAGAAATTTTACCAGCTGACTTGTTGCAACGGTGGCATCATATTACAATCCCACACTTGAATTCGGCAAGCTCTTCAAAACGACCCATTCTTTCACAGGTGTTTGTGAAGGCTAGGTTCTTGATTTTATCCATCTGTGGACCAATTTTTAAGACAAGAGATGAATAAATGTGTGCTCCAAAGAAAAATATGTTTTTCTTGCCCTGTGATTGTTTTCCACCAAACCTTTTCATGTAAGCATTCAGCGAAAGGATTACACACAGAAAAAATGATGGACAGAGTAAGCGATAACATGGAGATGATAGGAGGTGGACAGAGGGTAAACAGAGAGGCAGTCAGTGTGTAGTGACCCCAAAGCTTGAGATGGAGTCATGAGTCACTGACTATTTACTGTACACAAAGAGAGACAGCAAGACAACATAGTAGGACAACATTATTTACTGGCACACTTATGATACAGGGTCAATCAGAAACCTATGATTACCAGGAAGGAGGAAAAAGGAGCTTCTTGTGATCACAGTAAGCTACTGAGAATATAGGATGGTGAGCAGGCATTTATGTCAAACATTATATTAACAGCCAGTTTGACAGAATACAATGCTGGGATTTTAAGCTTCCCCAAATAAGTTTCCTGTCATTTCTAATTAATTTTTAACTGCTTGACTAGCCAGGAGTGGCATGCTAATCAAAGTGCACTATCTTGATTTAGCATTTTTAAATTATAACAATTTGTGTCGGCAAAACTGAAATCAGTATGCACTAATGTGGAACTGAGGCCAATTAAGAGATATTATAAGGTCTTTAGAAATAAATGCACCAACAGTTATGCAGTTTCTGATTTTGTCATTTCTTTTGCTGATTCTTGGGAATTTACAGATGAGCAGGTGAGCAGATGAAAAGTGTTGGTGCGAGACTGTTATGCAACACTGACTTGGCTCCCATTGGTCACCAAACATCCTGTCTGATTCTCTAGAGGTACAGCATGATTTCAGGTTGCAGCAGTATCTAGTGGCTGCGATGCCTCATTGCGCTTGTTTCTCCCAAATCTGCAAGGCAAACACTCAGTTGATCACAATGGTCTCAGCAGCTCCAACTTGCCCTGGCAGTAGTGCTTATGGTTCCATAAAAACTAAATTTTCTATTGACTGAAAGCAAGCGCACATGGAAACAACAGGCCCACCGCCAGTACAAGAAAAATATATCTGTACTTGTCTGGTGCTCAAGCCCCACAGGGGGCGCTTAGTGGGGTTGGTCAACCAAAGGAGGAGGATGGGCTCCGGAGTTATTGATTGAAGCTTCTCATAATCTGTGAACAGGTCCAGAGGTGCTGCAGGGCTGAGCTTGGCGAGGATGTCTGTGTGTGCCAGTTTGATGCTCTGAGTCTGACATTGAATTTGCCCTTCCTGCTGCTTTAGAGATGTTTCTGTGCCTTTTCTGAGGAGCCAAAGTGTGCTGTGGTGCTTAAAGTAAACATCTCACAATGTTAAAAAAAAAAACAGGAAAGAATTCGATTTAAATTTAGCATTTGGTAAATGATTTTATTCTGTGTAAATGTTCCAAAAAGAGCAATGTATGTCTTCAAGTCTTAAAAATAGGCCACAATATTGTCTGATAACAGCACTATGAGTGGACACACCTGATGTTTATATATATATATATATATATATATATACACATATATATATATATATATAAATTATATGTGGTCTTTTGCTTGGTAGTTCACTCTTTGTGCCATCTCAGTGCTCATATGTTATCAGCGCTTCTCAGTGAAAGTTATCTTGTTTAGCTTGTTGGAAGACTATTGCACTTATTTTACTTCAGCTCAAATCATTACAGTTCCCCTGCAACTGATGCCATTGCACTGACAATGTTTTTGATTTTCATGGGTTACTGGTGCCATCTTAATCTCTTGCATTCCCCCTGACAACGATTATACAGTCCAGTCCATAACACTATGTCTACACAGAAAGTGTAGCATGAGCAGTGTGTTTGCAGCATCTCAGCAGCTCCAGCACTTCATCTGTGTCTACACAGGATGTGTTCAGGCTGTATGTCACCCACACAGTAGGGCACAGTCTAACACATAGTCACTGTTATGCACATAAAATACAGAAATATAGACACTTTTACTGATGTACAGCACAAAAAAGTGAGTCAAATTAACGCCACTATAGACAGCAAGCCATGCATGCCAAAGACATACTGTAACACCCCCTTGACAGATGAGCCACTATATTTTGGGTAGTTTGCCTTTGTTCCAATGCAGTTCCTCTTTCCACCATTTCAATATAGTCTAATTTTAATTTTAGCAGCCCATAAAACTTAGTTTCACAACTTGACCGGCTGCTATTTTTCCTCTTTCTCATTTTTGCTTTGGGTAGTGGTGGCTTTCTTGTGCTTTTTTGTGTCTCAATGCTTCCACCTGATTCCAGTGTTCCCTGCTCTCAGTCTTCATGTTTCTCAATGATTTGGTTACTTCCACTGGACTCTGTTCTGTGGAGTTACAAATCATGTCTCTCTATCTGGCAGTCTGATGGGTTAGTCTGGTTTTGGTGAATGCCAGGAGATTGTTATTTGCCTGACTGCATTTTGCCATCTGCAATGCTACGGGGTTGTCTTTCTGGGGCTGGCCTGGGCCCCTTAGTTCCAGTGAAGAGAAATCTTAATTTTTCAGCTTACGAAGGCATTTTAGAAGTTCTATGCTTCCAACTTTGTAACCCAGCCACAGGGGCCCACAAGCCAATGTACTCCTAGTGCCGGTCCCAAGTCCGGGTAAATGGGGAGGGTCGCGTCAGGAGGGGCATCCAGCGTAAAAACTTTGCCAAATCAACTATGCAGATTCATAACACGACTTCCATACTGGATCGGTCGCAGCCTGGGTTAACAACGACCGCCTCCGGCGCCGTTAGCCAACAGGGTGCCGGTGGAAACTATGCTACTGTTGGCCAAAGACCAAGAAGGGGAGAGGGGGAAAGCGTGTTAAGAGGCAGAGAGAGAGAAGGAAAGGTAGGAGGGTGGAAGTGAAAGTAGGGACTTTAAATGTAGGGACTATGACTGGTAAATGGAGAGTGCTGGCTGATATGATGGAGAGAAGGAAGGTAGATATATTGTGTGTGCAAGAAACCAGGTGGAGGGGAAGCAAGGCAGGAACATCGGAGGTGGATTCAAACTGTTCTACTATGGTGTAGGTAGGAAGAGAAATGGAGTAGGGGTAATCTTGAAGGAAGAGTATGTGTTCTGGAGGTGAAAAGAGTATCAGACAGAATGATGACTTTGAAGCTGGAAACTGAAGGTGTGATGCTGAATGTTGTTAGTGCATATGCCCCACAAGTTGGATGCAAGTTAGAAGAGAAAGAGGAATTCTGGAGTAAGTTGGATGAAGTGGCAGAGAGTATTCCCAGGGG
>VUQH01011818.1:17203-27250 GCA_015106775.1 Etroplus canarensis
ATCATTGAGCAAATATGTTGACTTATTTAAAACAAATTAACCTAAATTTTCTTAATACTACAAAAGGCTGAAATGTTAATTTAACACTTAATTTAATCATGAAAATTTCACACATCCACACCAATCAAAGTCACGGCAACAGAGGCAGAAATGGCAAACATTTATCTAGCAGCACATGCCTCTTCAAACTCTGCAGAAAATCCGTGGAATTCAGCGAACAGTAGCTGGATCAGCTAAATGGTTAGACGCATCTCCTGTGTCAGCTCTTTGCTAGATTTTTTTTCCTGTTTCTTAAGGACACGGCTTTCAGATACTGCTCATCTGCTGTAGATGGCATTTTAGGCCTGCCACTTCCTGTTTGGTCCTCCACTTGTCCAGTTTCTTCAGATGTTTATTTAAGGACACACTGCACTCCATGAAAATAGTCAAGTAGAAGAACTGGACTGAAAATGACTGAAAAACCAGATAATTTTGAAAGAATTTCAGAAACCCTGGAGAACTATTGCTCAAGACCACTATTTTAAAAAGGACACACACAGACACACACACACACACACACACACACACACACACACACTAAGTGTAAGTGAAGCATGTTGACAACTACTGCAGGTGAGAATTAAGATAACAACCTTGTTTCAGTGTTTTTCACAGACAAACAGGTGGATTAAATCATCAGTACAGTACTTTCATATTTACCTCTGTGTGGATCCAGAACTGGTACAGCAGATTTAATTGTATGTGGACCGCGAACATTGACGGCGGTAAAGCCAGAGCCAGCGGAAGATAGAAAATCTGAAGAAATAAAGAAACCATTGTCTAAGAAATCTCCCAGAACAGTTTCACAGGGTAGCAATAACAATAACCTGCAATTATGTTATTAAACTGTGTTTAGTAATGCTTTCATTGTAAGGATTATTTTTCTTATTGAAATACTATATTACTTACCAGCCAAAACAACCCATAAGCAGTTCCTATACAGACCAAGCCATAGCAAAAGATGGGACATTTCAAATTGAGGTAAGAAAGGCTTGAACTTTTCAGCCAAAGTTTTCAGTGAAACAGTTTTTAAATTGATATTTTTACTCTATTCATTGTTATATTACAGCAACAATGCTATGCTAAACCCAGTTACAAATACAGTGTGCATGCTTAGTTCAAAAAAGCCAGAGGAAAACAGCTGGCTTCTGTGGCTTTCAGCATACATTACTCAAACAGAGGTTAACAGCGCATTTCTTGGAGACCTTTATTTCCAGTAGATTTGGTGCTCCAGTGAGTATTTACAGCAGCAGGATGGCGTTTGAGTGATTGAGTCAAAATAAACCACAGTGTGTGTGATTGCAGTAATGAAGAAACATGCCACCCAGTACAACAGTGTGACTCACTGATGCGTTTTTAATAGTTTTTGGACAACAAGAGAGCTCTATGGCGCAGAGAAATAAAACATATCAAGCATTGGCCATACAGACAATACTCGTTAGTGGCTTTTCATTAGTCATCCCCCAGCATTTCCCACAGAATTAGATTGTATTTGTGGGGTCAGCGGGGTCAGCAGGGTTAGGGGGTGCATCCAACCTTTCTTAAAAAATGAATATATAATACAATATATTCTTTGTCAAAATAAATAACCTCTTCTGTGAGTTCCTCATCCAGTGGGTGAACAAAAACTTCACCAACATAAAACTGACAGCTGGTAGTCCCAGTTGTAAATAGAAGCCCTAGTAAGCTCTGCATTGATGCACATGAACCAGCTGTGCACCTGACACAGGTTCTGGTTAAAGTGGCCCTACAGCTGACAGTAGATTTCTACAGTGTAACAAGGACTACAAACTGCAGTCTACAGCGGACGTGAGTTTGTCTGCAGAGTAAGAGGCTCTCTTTGGAGGTAGCAACAGTGGCTTGCAAAAGTAGTCACCCCCCCTTGGTACCACTCCTGTTTCTTGTGTTACATACGGTTTTAAATGAGACTGACTGACTGACTGTAATGGACCTACACAAAATATTCCAAATTGGTGAAATTAAATGACAAAGAAAAAGTAGCATTTTCAAAAAAAATCTAAAAACGTTAAACTAAAAAGTGGTGTGTGCACATATGCATTCACCCCGCACAAAGTCAGTACTTTGTAAAGCTACCTTTTGCAGCAATTACAGCTGCAGGTATGTCTATGAGCTGGGCACATCTAGCCACTGGGATTTTTGCCCAGTCTTCAAAGCAACACTGCTCCAGCTCCTTCCAGTTGGATGGGTTCTGCTGGTGTGCAGCAATCTTGAAGTCATGCCACAGATTCTCAGTTGGATTGAGGTCTGAGCTTTCACTAGGCCATTCCAACACTTTAACACGTTTGCTCTTAAACCACTCAAATGTTGCTTTATCAGTATGCCAAGTGTCCTGCTGGAAGGTGAACCTCAGTCCCAAATCCCTGGAAGACTAAAACAGGTTTTCCACAAGAATTTCAGTGCATTTAGAACCATCCATCATTTCTTCAATTCTGACCAATTTCCCAGTCCCTGCAGATAAAAAAAAAACATCCCCACAGCATGATGCTGCCACCTCCATGCTTCACTGTGGGGATGGTGTTCTTGGGGTGATGAGAGGTGTTGGGTTGGTGCCAGACAGTGTTTTCCTTGATGGCCAAAAAGTTCAATTTTAGTCTCAACTGACCAGAGGACCGTCTTTCATATGTTTGGGAAGTCTTCCACATGGCTCTTGGCCAACTGTAGACATTCCTTTTTATTTTTTTCCTGACTTTTTTCCAGCCACTCTTCCATAAAGCCCAGCTGTGTGGAGTGTAGAGCTTATAGTAGTCCTATGGACAGATACAGCAGTCTCTGCTATGGAGCTTTCCAGCTACTTCAGGGTTGCCTTTGGTCTCTTTGTTGTCTCTCTGATTAATGTCCTCATTGCCTGGTCTGTGAGTTTCAGTGGACAACCCTCTCTAGGCAGGTTTGTTGTGGTGCCATATACCTTCCATCTTGTGATGATTGATTTAATGGTGCTCTGTGGGATTTTTAAAGTTTCGGATATTTTTTATAACCCAACTCTGACTGGTAGTTCTCCAAAACTTTGTGGTGCTGCAGACCCAGGGACCTTTCAGAACAGGTGTATACATACTTGGATCACGTGACACATTGCACACAGGTGGACTCTAATTATGTGACTTCCAGCGGTAACTGGCAGCACCAGCTCTAGGGGCTTTATAGCAAAGGGGTGTATACATATGCATGCATAACTTTTCAGCCTTTTATTTATTAGATATTTTTAAATTCAGTTGCCCCCCCCCACCACCATTTCATATCACCAGTTTGGACTATATTGTGTAGGTCCATTACATAAAATATATTTTACAAGCCATTTAAATTACAGGTTGTAACAAAAAGAGAAAAAAAAGAGGAGAAACACCAAGGTGGGTGAATACATTTGGAAGCCACTTTAGCTGAGAAGCTACAACTCACCTTTCACACTACAACTGTTAAATACGCGTATGCATTTATGACACGTCTCATTTTTAATAGGATTTCTTGACATATCCTTTAAAAGAATGAATATCATCTTACCCATGAGGTAAACTGTTGGGTGACGGACTGTCTGAGGGCAGTGGAAAGGTTGTAGTACTCTGAACTGTGATGAACCTGGTGAGAAGCCCAAAGGACAGCCACCTCTGAAGAACACACACACACACACACACACACACACACACACACACACACAGAAAGACATACATGACTGTTAAGAGACCGGACAGCAGCGTTGTAGCTTCCAACAAATGATTCGTGCACAGGCTTCAAACCCTCAACACAATGAGTGGTTGATCCCACAATCAAACCCTGAGCATTCCCCAAAAAGAGTAAATTCAGCCCTGCTCCTGGCCAGCCATGTTGAAAGCCTGAGTCTTGAACCTAACTGGCCATGGGGGTGGGGGATTTCAGGCTATTATGTCTACAGTGGGTATTCGGCTGCAGCTGCTTAGTGACCAGCTTGATATCCCAGTGCTCCAGTTTACATTCCTCTGCTGTGTTGTGATACTTGCTACATTAATATCTGTGTTACACTTCATTTTAACATCCAAAGGGAACATGCTTGTTAAGTTTCACTGGATCTCCAGGCCATTTCCGGACCACCCCGTCTGGCCTGTGCTTTTTGGCACTTTCTGACCACTTTGGTTTCTGCTGCTGTACAAGAGAGAATAGTAACCTTCAAATATTGCAGAACCACACAGCCCTATATGCATACCATGTACAGTAATGTATTCCTTATTAAAGCTCAAGTTATTAAATGAGGGTTAAGGTTTATATGGGAGCCTTGATGTGTAATGTGCTTTGTGATTAAGGGGGTTCAATGTCAAAAAAAAAAAAATAGAGTTAAATAAGGCATTAGGAAGTGTGAATATGGTCAGAGTGCTTGAAAAGATAACATTTCAAGCTTAGAGTCCTATCAGACACTGAATGCGAGTCTCTGCACGCACAAAAACTCATTCCAAGCTTGATACTGATGCTTTAGTTTTATCAGTTTCAAATTTATCCATATAAATCATTGCCCTAATGAAAGCTTGACATTGTGTTTTGTGGGAAATATAATTGTTTTCCCCCATCAAAGTTCATTAACCTTTTGGAATTACCAGGATTTCTGAAAGTCTAAGAAGATGCCCAGATCTCCCAAGCCAGCAGAGAGAGGTCATTTCTCCAGCACGTCCCGGGTGTGTCCTAGAGCCTCCACCCGCTAGGACATACCTAGTTAGTTTCATTATTTAACAACAGTGCTCTTGGTCAATCCAAAATGATAATAAACCTCAAACCTGAATATTTAAGGACGTACAAAGCGAGGTTTGGGCTCTTATACAAGAATATCTGTGTGCGCACAATTATTAGGCAACTATTCGTGTGCAGAATTATTACACAAGTCAAATAAAAACAAAAATATTCCCATCTCACGTGTTTATTTTAATCTGTTAAAGCGAGAATACAACAAACAACAAACCCAAAGTTTACAAACATTTTTAACGTTTCAGAAAATAAATCAGTGACTAATATAGCCACCCTTCTTTTCAATAACACTCAAAAGTCTTCCATCCATAGTTTATTGATCTCTTGACCATCAAATTTTTGTGTAGCAGCAATCACAGTCTCCCAGACACTGTTCAGAGAATTGTACTGTTTTCCTTCACTGTACATCTCACATTTAAGAAGGGCCCACAAGTTCTCAATAAGGTTTAGGTCAGGTGAGGAAGGGGGCCATGTATTATTCTTTCATCTTTACGGCCTTTACTGGCTAGCCACACATTGGCGTACTTTGATGTATGAGATGTCCTGTATAGTCCTGCATAAAAATCATGGTCTTCTTGAAAGATGCAGACTTTTTTCTGTACCACTGGGTGAAGAGAGCGTCTTCTAGAAACTGGCAGTAGGTTTGGGAGTTGAGTTTGAGTCCATCTTCAACCTGAAGAGGTCCAACAAGCTCATCCCTAATAATTCCAGCCCATACCAGTACCCCACCTCCACCTTGCTGGCATTTAAGTTGGAGTGGAGCGCTATACCCATTGCTGATCCAGCTAAGGGCACATCCATCCGGTCCATCAAGAGCCACTCATCTCATCAGTCCATTAAACCTTTGAAAAATCTGTCTTCAGATTTTTCTTGGCCCAGTCTTAGCGTTTCAACTTATGTGTCTTGTTGAGTGGTCGGGTTTCAGCCTCTTTCCTTGGCCATGTCTCTGAGCACTGAACACCTTGTACTTCTGGACACTCCAGGTAGGTTGCACTTCTGGAATATGACAGCACAGGAGGATAATGGGTTCCTGGTAGCTTCACGTTTGATTCTTCTCAAATCTTTGACAGTTAATTGTCATCTTTTTCTCTCAACACGTTTCTTGCGACCCTTTTGGGTATTTGCAACAAACTGTTTGATGGTTCTGTGGTCACATCCTAATATCTTGGCAATTTCAAGAGTGCTGCATCCCTCTGAAAGATGTTTTTTTTTTATAGTTTTGACTTTTCAGAATCTGTTAGATCTCCTATCTGGCCTATTTTGCCTAAGGAAAAGAAGCCGCCTAATAATTGTGCACACCTGATATAAGGTGTTAATCTCCTAAGGCCACACCCTCCCTCATTACACAAATGCACATCACCTTGTATGTTTAAATCCAATCCAAGTGACGATATGGTCAAAATACTCACTGGCCTAATAATTGTGCATGCAGTGTAAATCTAATCTCTAGTGTAAAACAACACATGTCAGACTCTATCGTGTAATTATTTATTTAACAAAAATTAAATCAAAACGTAGAAGCCAGGGCAGCACGGTGGCACGGTGGTTAGCACTGTTGCCTCACAGCAAGCGGGTCTGGGTCCAAATCCAGCAGCCGGCTGCCTTTGATCCTTCTGTGTGGAGTTTGCATGTTCTCTCCAGTTCTTCCAAAGACATGCAATGGGGGTTAGGTTAATTGGCAATTCTGAATTGACCGCAGGTGTGACTATGTGTGTGAATCTTTGTGTTGGCTCTGTGACACACTAGTAACCTGTCCAGAGTCTACCCTGCCTTTTGCCCTATGATGGCCGGGATGGGCTCCAGCACCCCCCGCGACCCTGAATTGGACAAGCGGAAGAAGATGAATGTAGAAAACTTCAGTGCACTCCTTGATTCAGTAGCTTGCAGAACCACCTTGGATTGAATTGAATAAAACCTTGCTATTTATGAAGGAAAATTCCTGTTGTTGCAGTAACAACCACAAACCAATCATCAGCATTAGTCATTAAACATTACAAGGCGTTATTGTGTAGAACTGATGCTGCAGGCAGGAATGACCTACCTTTTTTGTTGCAGCAGAGCTGAGGAAGTCTCTCGGTTAATTATTGACTAGTTATTTAGTCACTATGTTGTGTGGAGAGTGTGTGGTGTTGTTGATTATGTTTTTTGACTTGTGCGGCATTCTTCTTCCCACAAGCTCAGCAGTCACAAACGCAGAGCCAGCCTTCTTTATCACTTTGTCCCACTTCTTAGAGTCACCGGCTCTGATGCTGCCAATAGATGGCCACAAAGCAAATTTACAGACTCCACCACAGACTCACAGAAGATATCTATCATCTTGGGGCAGACGGCGAAGGACCGAAGTTTCTCAAGACATAGTCTGCTCTGTCCGCTCTTGTACACAGCCTCAGTGTTGCATCTCCAGTCTAGTCTGTTGTCCAGGTGAACACCCAGGTATCTGTGATCTTCCACTGCCTCCACCACTTCTCCCAGGATGGAAATCTTATTTGGCTTAAACCTGGTCCTCTTAAAATCCACAACCATCTTCTGCCTTGCTCGCATTTAACATAAGATGATTATTCAAACACTGTGCGACAAAGCTGTCCACCAGTTTCCCATACTCAGAATCTTGTCCATCACTAATCGTCTGAGTATGTGTGCAGCTGAGAGGACTTCAAGTTGTACTGGAAGTCAGAGGTGTATAATGGTGAAGAGAAATGGTGAGGGTACAGTCCCCTGTAGTGCTCCTGTGGTCTATTTGTGAGGTATTAAATAATCCAGGAGGTTGAGGAGGCATCCACCTGTGTTTTCTTGAACTTCTCACGATGTAGTGCGGGCTGAATTGTGTTAAGCACTCTGAAGAAATCAGAGAACGTGATCCAGCAGCAGGTGCTGCCTGTTTGGCCAGATGAGAGTAGGCTTCCTGAAGCAGGTAGGTGATGGCATCTTCAACTCCAGCCCCAGAAAAATAAGCAAACTGTAGTGGGTCCTAAAAGTTGCTTACTTGTTTACTTAGGTGGGCCAATAATCGTCTCTCCAGTACTGATGTGGGATGTCCGGGCGGCTGGTCTGCAGTCATTGAGTGCAGATGGATGACATTTTTTTTTAGCAGGATGTCTCCTACAGCACTGGAACTTTCTCCTGACTCAGACTAAGGTTGAAGAGGTGCATTAAAATTCCACATAGTCGTTCTTTGCAGACCTTCAGGACCCTGAGTCTGAAACCATCTGACCTGCAGCCTTGCTCTGATTCACTCTCCAGCTGCTTCTTCACCTGACTGCTGGAGATAGAATGGCTGGAGGGGGAGGCAGAGGGGTGTCAGTGTGCCCTGATGTGTAGGTGGGTGGTGTTTGTTTAAGATGACTGAGGTACCATGTGACAGGCAAGCTGTGTGTCCAGGGAGGGTGTGTCCTAGAAGCAGGACAGGAGGATGCTGAACAGTCTGTTGAGCTGAATCTACTGAAGGACATGTTAAGTTCACTGGCTCTCTCCAGACTTCCATCAGTCTTCTCAGCTTTGTCCTTGAAGCCAGTGATCATTTTTTTGTCTTGCACATTGTTCTGCTAGAGCTAAGCCTCCAGCCTTTTCCTGTACACCTTTTTGCTCTCCTTAGCTTCATTTTGAGCTTTCTCTGCACACTACTCAGTAGCTCCCTGTCTCCCTCCCTGAAAACTTTCTTCTTCATGTTCAGCAGCTCTGAAGGCACCCGTTCAGAGTTCCTCCAGCTTCCCGTGACCACCGACTCACACTTATTTTGGTCACAGGTTGTCCCTCCACAGAATTACCCGATTAGTGGAGGGCGTGCAGAGGAGCTGTGTGCTTCTTTAACATTTGTATAGAATAAATCCAGTGTGATATTTTTGCTGGTGGAGCAGTTGACAATTGTTGGAAAGTTGGTAACTTAGCAGCGAGGGTGAGATGTGGTTGAAATCTCCCCTTGAATGCATTGGGGTGTTATGTTAGCAACAATAACTTTAAGTAATCATTTTCTGTAGAACTGTATCAGTCTCTCACGTTCTTGGGGAGCAGTTTTGGTCTGCTCTTCTTTATAATGTCACACCAGTTCATTGGCACGTGGGCATTTATTTATGCACAGCTCTCTTAAGGTTCTACCACAGCATTTCAGATAAGTTGAGGTCTGGACTTTGACTGCACCACTGCAACCCCTTGATTCTTTTTCAGTCATTATTGTTGTAGATTTGCTGGTGTTTGGGATCATTGTCCTGTTGGGTGATACAATTTCGGCCAAGTGGCCTCACATTAGACTTGAGAATACTTTGGTGATTCATGGTCGCCTCAGTGACGGCACCCAGGCCCTGTCTCCGCATCACTCCTCCACCACTGTGCTTGACAGCTGGTATGAGGTGTTTGTGCTGATGTGCTGTGTTTGATTTTATGGCCAAACCTTTCCACTTTGGTCACATCTGTCTAAAGGATGTTAATTCAGAAGGCTTGTAGTTTATTCAAATAGAACTTTGTGAAGCTGAGCTTCAATATTCTTCTTTAGAGAGAAGAGCCTTTATTCTGGCAACCCTTCAAAACAATCCGTTCTTCATTCTTTTTCCATTTGTACTGTCATGACTTTAACATTTAACATGCTTAGACCTGCTACAGCCCAGATGATTTTTATATCCTGATATGTAAAATCTTAGACTTGAAAGAGGGTGTACTTTATTTCACTTGACTGTACTTGGATGAAGAAACAATATTTACTTTGCAGATTTAGACTTTGTAGTTTCCATGATGTTTTTTGTAGTAGTCTTCATCTTAGTGACACATGTCTATCTAATGTACCTTTTTGGCTGCTCCCTTGTACTCTCCCCAAGGGGTTGCCACAGCGGATTAATCCGCATTGGTAATTTGGCAGAGGATTTATGCTGGATGTCCTTCCTGGCGCAACCCTCCATAGCAAGAGGGACTTGTGCCCCCACCTGGTAACGAACCTTGTAAGGCGAGTGTGTATTTTCACATATTTATCTACATGCTTAAAATTCTTAAAGTAGTTATTTTACATTTCAAGGAGTGGGGTAGTATGTGAAGGTGGAGGAGTTTAGATCCCTGGGATCAATCATCCAAAGCAATGACCAGAGCACAAGAGAGGTGAAGAAGAGAGCAGGCAGGGTGGAGTGGGTGGAGCTGGAGGTGGCAGAACTGAAGATGTTGAGCTCTTCGCTGGGAGTGACCAGGATGGACAGGATTAGAAATGAGTCCATCAGAGGGACAGCTCAGGCTGAGAAGTTTGAAGACAAAGTCAGAGCGGCAAGGCTGAGATGTTTTGGACATGTTCAGAGGAGGGATAGTGGACAT
>VUQH01011827.1:18845-30777 GCA_015106775.1 Etroplus canarensis
TACAAACAGCAAAAAAAAAAAAAAAAAAAAACCCAACAGCTATATCTCAGACTCTACAGGCATGTTCATGACAGCACAATTTAAAAAAGATTGATGACATACGGCTTGTTTGGAAGGGCTGCCTGGAGAAAGCCTCTTCTTTCTAAAAAAGAACATGGCAGCGGGGCTTAGGTTCACAAAGTTGCACCTGAACAAACTGTAAGGCTTCTGTAGCAATATCCTTTGGACGGATGAAATTAAAGTGGAGATGTCTGACCATAGTGCACAGCACTACATTTATACCATATGAGCACAAACACCTTGTACCAAATGTCGAGCATGGTGGTGGAGCGGTGATGATTTGGGCTTGTTTTGCAGACACAGGACCTGGGCATCGACCGCAAACCCCTTTGTGTACCAAAGTATTCTAGAGTCTAATGTGAGGCCATCTAAAGTTTGTCTCAAACTAGGTCACGCAACAGGACAGCACAGCAGCACATCTACAACAGAGTCCCTGAAAAAGAAGCAAAGCGAAGTGCTGAGGTCCAGACCTCAACCTGATGCCTAGAACTTAAGAGCTGCGCATAAATAAATGTCCGCAAACCTCAATGAACCAAAGTAACGTAAAGAAGAAAGTAAAGCCGTGCAGAAAATGATTACTTTAAGTTACTGCTGCTAAACCTATTGAATCACAGGGTGCACTTAGTTCCACAGGACTGACTGCAGTATGAGTATGTAGTATCAATCTTTTCTGTAGTAAAACAGGCATTAACCTTGGTTAACAGTTAACCCTGTACACCCTCAGAGGTATGACTTCCCCTAACCCAATGCAAGCTTTTCAAAATTGCTCTTACAAGTCTTGACAATCAGGGGTCAAAAAATAAAGTTGCAATTTCACATGCACCAAAAACTATATTTTATTTTACCAGAACAGAAAAACACTTTGTTTTTCTAAAAAAAGCAAAGGCGGGTTTGGTGTTACTTCTCATCACTGATGGTGACTTAGAACTGACAAGGTTAATTCAACATGAATTTTAACAAATACAGTTGCTGACCTTGTTTAAGTGTATTTACCAAAAAAAAAAAACCTTTTTATTCTGTCCCATGTGCCAACAGCTTGACCAGCTTTGTTAAGTGGTCAGACCTACTGCTCTGCTGCAGGAATATATCCACTGAATAATGAGTGCTAACTGAGCTGGACACATCACAGAGGCATTTCCAATACCTGGTTTAATCCTCTTAAAAGTGAGGGCACACAGCTTCAAGAGGGATTAATAGGGTTAAATGAGTGCGTGGTCCAGGTTCAGTTAGAGTGCAGGCATGACTTCAGAGCAGCTGGGTTAAAAGCTGATTGATTATTTCCTGCAAAAAAAACAAACAAAACAAAACAAAAAAAAGCAGGACTCCGTCTTCACCACCTCAGATCCTTCACACCGAGCAGCCCTCCCTGCTACTCCACACTGCCAATCCAGTGAGCGGCCCGGCTCTGAGGTTTGTACTGAAGTGAAACAGGATATGTGGGCGCTCTCACATGTGGTTTCTGCCTTTGCCGTGCCAGAGAAACTGGTAAGTGGAACCACTTCAAGCCGAAACAGGAATCCCCCTTCTCCTGAAGAAGGGAGAGAGCCCGACAGGTTCTTCACAGTAATCCAAGACCCCTGTGGAGCTGCCGGCTTGTCTGTTTGTCCTGGTAAACACCGGCAGCAAGAAGGGGGAGAGGAGGAAGAGCATATCACAGCAATCAAGCATGAAGGGTACAGTCTCTCGCAGGGCTCTTACACGCACTTTGTGAGAACATATAATGACTCAAACTCCACAACAAAACAGTGAAAAATGCACGGAGGGAACATAATACACACTGCAGTCTAATATAAGCTACCAGGTACCACGATGTGAGCGCACAGCCGATCAACATCCAGCAGGACGATGTGGGAATGTAAACAAACAACGTTGTGTAAACAGCCCAGGAACATACTTTCATCCGAGCGGAAGCAAAGTTATGCTGGAGCCCCGAGACATCTGCTGTCAGCCACCAACAGTGCGGCGCTGCTCCCGTCACGTCCAACAAAAGCAGGCAGCATGACGAGATTCGATTATTACCGGCTCAAGCAAAATGCGAGCTACACTTTGACATCGTGGCTTTGGCCCTAAGCCTTCATCTTTGTTTATCTTGTTGAAGAATGCTCTGTGTAATTTAAAACACAGTTTATAAGGTAGGTTATGGTCTAACTTCTAGCTTAATATCTTTAATCCTGGACGCCACTACATGACCTTAGCGTAAGTCCAGGTTCATCTTAGCACCAGGTCAGCCTCTGTCTGAAACAGTTTTGGCTCCTTTGTGTTTAAGCAAACGTTGTTCTGATTGGCTATCCCTCACAAACCGCAGGTTTAAACGGCAGGTGGGTGGAGCTGCTGTGTCACCGACAGAGTCGTGTGCCTGAGATGACTGTATTAGAGATGGCCACACTGATTTACATCAGTGTTCAACGTGTTGGGAAGGCTGATCTTCTGGCAGATCTCTCTCTTTAACCACATTAAATGTGAACATTCGCCGTTGTTAAAGTATATACGCTACCGCTCAAAAGTTTGGGATCACATGGAAATTCTCTTTGTTTTTCACAGGACTGCAGAGTCTTTCCAGGTTCATGTCAGTCTGGTGGAAACTGTAATATTTAAATAGAATAAAACAAGATTATTTTTTGCGCGTGGCCAAGTCTTAAGTTAAGAATATTTTTTATGTCCACATAAAAGTTCTGATAAGTTCATATCAGATCCAAACCTAAACTGGCAGGTTAAGGTGGAATGAATGGGGCTTCTGCTACTTTGCGACTCATTTAGCTGTGAAAAATCATGAACAGTCAGAAAAATAACAAAACGGGGAGGTGTCTGATGTTACCATGGTTAACAGGTGATCCTAAATAACAGCACACCTTTCAGTTTACATGACAAACTCCACCACTTATTGGGCTTGTTAGCTTCGCCTTCGCACCGCATATCAGAGTTGGCTTAGAAGCGAACCAGAGACCCCTGAGAAGGTTGTTCTGGCCTTGTTGTCTACTGTGCAGCACATCTGAGCGACAGCTCAACAGCAACCAGACTAAATGAAACATGTCTGTTGTTTTAATACGGCAGATTGGAAGCTGTTGTTACAGCTGCAGCTTGAGCGGATTAAGAATTATTTATGAGGCTAACCTTCACGAAGCTGTTTAGGGAAACTCCAGAAAGCACATGACTCGCCCACAGCCTCCCCACCTTACTGATCCCATAACACGCAGATGAACCTTTACAGCAACACACGAGGAGACATACAGTCTGCTGTACCGAACCTGCTGTTTTCACCCACGCTGAAGTCACTGAACCAACAACACGCTCCGCTGCTAGCTGACCCGCTCCTAAACCACGAAGGCATGCTCATTATACGAGCAGGAGCCAAGCGAGGAGCAGAAACAGTACTTCCCTGTGCAGAGCAGCAAATTAAGCATCTAATGAACCAGATAAGATGATCTGTCATGTTTTCATTCAAAAGCTCCTTTCAGGCAAGCCGCTCATCCTTTTCTCCACTCTAAAGAACAGGACTGAAAAGCTCTCTGCAGATCATTCACACCCAGCAGTGATTAATCCTGAAATCCCTCAGCCTTTTATGGCAAATCTTCCAAATTCCCACAATCCGACACGAATTTTACACCCGGTAGCAGAGGAGAAGACGCCTCCTTTGCTTTACCACCACAACGGTCAACATTACTCTCCAGAACTCCCAGGGGGGAAGTCAAAAACAGCAGCAATGCAAAGATTTTACTTCTTGAAGAAGCTGGGGTGGTAATCATCATCTAATTTTTTATAATTTTGCACTGTTGGACAAACGTATTGGGTCACAGCTCTTAATCACTGAATTCAGGTGTGTCATTAAGTCCCAGTACCACAGGTATAGGAAGTCATGCAGTTTGCCTTTGCAAACATTTGTGAAAGAATGGTTCGTACTAAAGAGCTCACTGAATTCGTGGTGCTGTAATAAGATGGCATCAGTGCAACAACTCAGTTCCTCAAATTTCATCCCTTCTAGGTATTTTACAATCAACTATCATCAGTATTATTGCAAAGAGGAAGCTTTCAGGAACCAAGTGGCAGAACACGTAAAGCTGCAGAGCGGGGTTGCCAAGTGCTGAGGTGCATAGTGTGTAACAGACACCAACGCTCTGCTGGCTCAATAACTGCAGAGTTCCAAACCTCCTCTGGCACTAATGTCAGCACAAAAACTGTGCACCGGGAGCTCCATGGCATGGGTTTCCATGGCCCAACAGCTGCATGCAAGCCTTACATCACCAAGCACAATGTCAACTGTCGAATGGAGCGGTGTAAAACACGCCATCAATTCAATCACTCTCGTCTATCTTCTCTATGGACGAGTCCAGGTTAATCAAATACCAGGTGAACATTAACTGCTGCTACCCAATCCACACAGGAAACCCGATTTGTTCTAGCCAACCACCATGATGTTAGATCCAAAACATCTTCGTATTTTGTTTTTGGAATTGGAAATGAATTAAACGGAAGTCCAGCCACACCATTTATGTAATACCGGTTTGTACCACATGTGCCCTGAGTCCATCAGACGAAGAAGAAAAAACTGTCACAGAGAACATAAAGCAATGAATGAAAGTGTACCTTCAGCTGCTCCCCTGTATTCTCCCCAAGGGGTCGCCACAGTGGATTAATCCACAATGGTAATTTGGTAGAGGTTTTACACCAGATGCCCTTCCTGACGTAACCTACCAAGGCGAGAGGGACTTGTGTTCCCACCTGGAATCGAACCAGGGACCCTTAGGCTGTAAGGTTAATGTGTAAACCACTACAGTACAGGGACACTACATAAAGCAATGAATGATTTTAGCAGAATGGGTAAAATGGATTTTGGTAATTACATTTTTTTTAATTCTCTAATCCTTTGGTTTATTCAGGCAGATTTAGGTGTAACTGATGGTCACAGTAAGATAGCATGACAGTATCTTTATATGAAAGCTTGTAGCTTGTGTCTATGAGGGTTGCTGAAATTCAGCAACTTCGAATAATACAGCTGCTAGGTGTGATTAGCATGTCATAGTTACCTGCCAAACAGTTAACTGGAGGATCCCAGATCCATAAATCAGTTTTCTTGTTTGATCTGGAAGCTATCCCAGCTGTCACAGGATGACAGGCAGGGAGCACCTGAACAGGTCACCAGGTCACTAACACAGAGGCACGCCTATGGCTAAATTATAACCTCCAATTAACCTAACAAGCATGCCTTTGTACTTTGGGAAAACATACAAACTCCACAGAAAGGTCCCAGCTGACCAGAAAGTTCCAACCCACAACCTTCTTGCATTAATTCAAGAATGCTACCCACTGCACCCCCCTGATCTCAGGCTAGTTTTTGCATTTTCTTGTTTCTTAATACAGGAGCAAATACACAAACACTTTCTGATACAACTGTGTCAACTTCTGGTGACATTTGTAGTTAAATTTAACACTTTAAAGCTACAAACAGCATCTTTAATGCTTGAGCTTAATGCATTTGGGGCAACTGTATGCTTCCAAGTTTATGGAACATTTCTGGGAAGGGCCTTTTCTGTTCCAGCATGACTGTGCCCCAGTCCACAAAGCAAGTCCCATAAAAGCATGGTTATGTGTGGAAGAACGTGACCGGCCTGCACAGAGCCCTGACCTCAACCACAACACCCATCTGTGGGATGAACTAGAATGGAAATCGTGAGCCAGGTCCTCTCATCCAACATCAGTCCCTCAGAAATTTCTGGATGAATGGGCCAAAATTCCCAGACAGCTTTCAACATCTTGCAGAAAGCCTTCCCAGAGAAGTGGAAGCTGTGCAAAAAGGGGACCAACTCCATTAGGCTGCGTGCGGATTCAGAATGGGATGGCAGTAAAGCTCCTGAAGGTGTAGTGTGTCAGTGACCCAATACTTTTGTCCATATAGCGCTTGGAAAATATTCAAAACAATGTGATAAAGAGCTGACAGACAAACTATCAGGTGATGTATTTTTATTCTGAAGATTTGAACTGTAAAAAATTTTTAAAACAAAACACCATCAGCTATCAGACGTAGTTATTCTAAACACTGGCATCAGAGTGGTGCATCCCTACAAGATGTCATTAAAAGCTAATCTGTATTTAGAGCTAATCACGCATATCCCTCATGTTTAATCAGTGGGATAGCGCTTCAGCCCAATGTGGTGGGTTTAGTGCAAAACTGGGGATTATCACATAATTATGAAATGACTGGATGACCTGACTTTTGACAAAACCTCTTAGAAAAACCTGCTTTTGTCATTCATTAAAATCAAAATTAGCCGGCTCTGCCGCTTCCCGTCACCAAGTGGCTCGTTCTTTCCCTCTCACAGACACCCGCCATAACCGCGAAGCCCTCATATCGCTGCCCCTGCTACCACTGCGATAAAACATCTCCCTGCGCTGTAATGAGAGTCGAGCGGCTCCACCTCAGCTGGAGAGAAGGAAACGCGGTGACGGCTGCAGTCACGAGACGTGCCGGGACATGAGGCAGAGGCGTCACTGTGGAGCTCTGGCCCAGGTCACAAGCTCCCTGTGTTGTTATCTATGACTGAGTAAATGAGGGCCATTAATTCTGTGGAATTCAATCAACATTCCCAAGTGTCACACAACTGAAACCTGCGATGAACACGGGCAGAGAAACAGCAGGACTCTGCAGGCACGTCACGTGAGGAATCTGAGTATTCCCGACTTCACAGTTTTGTGCTGCTGCACAGTGACGGGCTCGGCGACACCACCTGCACACTGCATGCTTGATTCGCAGTTGGCCTTTACCTGTTGCAGTTTTGCGCTGGTGTTACTAGGCAACCACAATGAGCTGATCCTTGGTGGTCAGTTGATAATCCAGTTTGCACAAGCTGCAGAAAAGAACCCCTAGTTTACGCTCATTTTGATGAGTTGGGAACGTTTAAAGGGACCCAAATTAGCTTTTAGCAGAGCGTTCTATACCCACAACCAACCTACACATCACAGCTACGGGGGCTTTTACCACACCCCACTCTAAATCCACCTCTAAAGCCCTGGATGGGGTCGCTGGGGTCAGGACTCTGAGCGGGCCAGTCAAGTTCTTCCACGTCAAACCCATCCAGCCATGCATTTATGGACCCTGCATTGTGTGCTGGTGTACAAGCACACAGTCTTACAAGCCAAAGGTCTCTGGTTCGATTCCAGGTGGGGACACAAGCCACTCTCAGCAGGAAGGGCATCCAGCATAACACCTCTACCGAATTACCGATGTGGATTAATCTGCGTCGGCGACCCCTTGAGGAAAATAATAGGGAGTAACCGAAGATACATTTAATAATAGGTTATTAATATTGGGTATGCCTGTATTAAATATGGTGATACAGTATCGCATCACCATATTTTTAGCAAGCAGCTTAATGTGGTGCCTGTAGAATTAAGATCAGTGGTAAAGAGGTGTAATTACAGGACTATGGTATAGATACAGCTAATCACACTGTTAAAAACATTACAGTAAATTACTGGCAGCTGCTGGTTGCCGGTGGTTCACCATAAAATTACGGTGACGTTATGTTCTGTTGCTTGATTTACGGTGATTTAATGTCTCTGCAACGGGTGTGATTCCAGGTGGAGACATAATCACCACGGAGGGTTGCGTCAGGAAGGGCATCTGGCATAAAACCTCTGCCAAACTAGCAATGCGGATGAAAACTTCGGGAACTTACAAGTGAGCAGCCGAAGGTACAAAGGTAATATACTATAAGATTTTAAAGTCTACTACTGTTTCCATTTGACAGTTTACCATCATTTTTACAGACACTGTTCTACAGTGTACATTTTATCTTAACAGACTTACTGTACATACCCAATTAATGCTTTTAGTCCTGTTACCCGTTTCTACTCAATAATAAGGTGACAGCTGAAACGAATATGTATCTACCTTGTTATACTTTTCATTTGGAAAAAAAAATCAGATATATAGAAGGTTCGTGACCTGCGCAGTGTGTACTTCCGGTCCCATTTTGTTGCTAACGTGGGTACAACAATGCTTAGCAAAGCTACTTCAATGCATTGTGCAGCACGGAGTCTTCTGTTGAAATTAAATATAATGTCGCACTATTACAGCCACAGTTACACACACGAAATGTCCTTCCGTCGGTTTCCGGTTCAAACGGTGTGGAGGACTGCCTGGATCCAAGCAGTGAAGCGTCAGAACCCAGACAGATCTATCTGGACTCCTGTGAAACGTGTCGTGTTACGCGGCTCCTCTGTGTATTGTAATATATTTACTTTGCGACTCCGTGCATTCGTTGCTCACATTTCTGGACTGTCAGTGGCATCTTTTCAGTATGGCTGCACCATAAATCATTTGATTACTTGTGTTTCAAGGAAGTTCACTCCTCTCCATAATGAAATACTGTCAATTACAGGCGTTTAAAGTATAAACTATATACTTTTAAGATCCAGTAACTTGTTTACTGTTAGAAAAAGTAATAATTGTAATGTTTATTTATAGCTGAAACAGACACACAAAACACAAGAAAAACACATCATTACATCTTTAATAGTTTCATCTGAAGCCATGCCTTCTTACAAAATGTGTGACATACTGTCCACTTCTGCACGTGTCCCAAAACATGCATGCAGATACAGCTGTATGCATGCATGCAACGTACTCACGGGCCACATTTCCCCTCCTGACCAACATTTAAACTGCTGACTTATTGATAAACACTTAATGTAACTATATGAAAAACTATATTCAAATATACATTAGCAGACCTAAAAGTGATTTTTTTACGACTGTCAGAAGGACCCATTGCAGTTGTTTACGTGTTGCTAGCTGGTTGTTGTACCCGCAGCAAATGATTCAAAACCTGGAGGATAATCTGACTCAGTCTGAAAGAGAACTACAGCTTGGGAGAAGATTTATTTTCCAGCAAGACAACGAACCCAAGCATACAGCAAAAGCTCCACAGAAACGGTTCAAAGACAACAAGGTGAATGTTCTGGATTGGCCAAGTCAAAGCCCAGATCTCAGCCCAATCAAGGATTTGTGGCTGGACTTGAAAAGTGCTGTTCATGCTGATCCCCTGGGTGAGACATGTCCACATAGAGTCAGTGGGTTCATTCATTTTCTTCCGCTTGTCCAATTCAGGGTCGTGGGGGGCGCTGGAGCCTATCCCAGCTATCATAGGGCAAAAGGCGGGGTACACTCTGGACAGGTTGCCAGTGTGTCGCAGAGCCAACACAGAGAGACAAACAACCATTCACGCACACGTTCATGCCTACGGTCAATTTAGAATTGCCAATTAACCTAACCCTCATTGCGTGTCTTCGGGTGGCGCGGTGGTTAGCACTGTTGCCTCACAGCAAGAGGGTCCAGGTTCAAACCCAACAGCTGGCTGTCTTTGAGCTTTCTGTGAGGAGATTGCATGTTCTCTCCGGGTGCTCCAGCTTCCTCCCACATTCCAAAAACATGCAGCCGAAGGTGCATCTACTAAATACTGACCTAAAGGAGGTGAATATTTATTTTACCTTAAATATTTTTTTATTAATTGACATCAGTTTTTAAAACTCTGTTTTCACTTTGACATGAAAGAAGCCATTTTTTGCAAATTCTTGTCAAAGAAGCCAAATTATATTGACCATGTTTTCATTTATTAAAGCAATAAAAAGGTGAAACCTCCAGGGGGGGTGAAAACTTCTTATAAGCATTGTGCTTCATCAACTACTGGTGCAAAACCTTAAAGCCCAAGTGACTTTTACTAAGCGTAAAGTATTGGATAACATCAAGAGCTGCTTTCACATGGATACACTTGACACAGCCGACTGGAAAACAAAGATTTAAAGTCAGTGTGGGCAGGTGTCTGTTTCCTCTCAAGATAGAAGGTTTTCCTCTTCCTCCAAACTTCGAACAGCTACTTCTGGCACAGCACTAAAATCTAACCAGCAGAAGAGAATCGCAGTCCACCTATGCTCATTGGCCGCTACATTACAATCAACAGCTCTTTAACTCAAATGTCTAATCGGCCTTCACATGGCAGCAACTCAACGTAATCGTGAGAGGAAATGCTCTGTTGATGCCAGAGGTCAAAGGAGAATGATCAGACTAGATGAAAGGAAGGCCACAGTAACTCACACAACCACTCGTTACAACCAACGCGTGCAGAAGAGCATCTCTGAATGCACAACACAGCTGGACTACAGAAGCAGAAGACGACACTGGGTGCCACCCCAGGAACCTGAGGCAACGGTCCACACAGGCTCATCACAGCTGGACGGTACAAGAGTGGAAAAACACCGCCTGGTCTGATGAATCCCGATTTCTGATGATTCAGATGATACTGTCTGAAAGCCTGGATCCATCCCGCCTTGTATCAACCGTTGTCATCATTATTAACATGCCTGCTCATCATCGAAGTCAAAATAAAGTGCACACGTGTAATATGTAACACCTGACTGTTCCGATCACTCGTGCCTGTGAAAGCCAGAGAGACTGTTCCTGAGCGGGGAGTGAAACAGAATCCGCGTGCAACGTGACAGGAGTGATCCCGAATATAAAGTCCTTATGATGACGAGGCTCCTACATAATTCACTGAGAGGAAGCCGCTGTCAAAATATAATGTCGGTCAGCGCTCTCACCGCATCGCCCACGCTGCTTTTCTTTAGACGGATCTGAGATCCTGCGGGTAACTATGGGCGCTGACGTGACTGACAGTGCGATTATGAATAAAATATGTTATTGTAATGCGCGTGCCCAAGACGTCCATTAAGTCCTCTTTTCATTTCCAATGATAACATGAAACTCCAGCTTGTTAGTGCCTGTCTGCTGGATGAATGGCCTATATAATGAGTGAGAAATGCAAAGCGGTCGATCTGTCATTTAACAAGTCCTGTAAAAGCACCACACGTTTAAGTCACTTGTTTAATCTTAGTTGGTAGAACAAAAACACTATGAGAAAATGTCCCCTTGGCCTCGGGAGTATGGTAATGAGCTCTTGCTTTTTTTTTTTATTATAGCAACCAATAATTGACTTGCACATCTCATGATAAAATGAAGCCTGTGTCGGTCACACACTGTGGTCTGCAGACAGAGGTGGCCGCTGAGGATTCCCGCGGCTCAACAGAAACCGCTAGTGGCTATTACCAAAGTCTCACGCGCCACGAGCGCGGCAGCAGTGGCCCGGTGTGGAGGTGGACCAGAGGCCGGGGAGAGCAAGGCACCGAAACCCCCTACATTGCTCACTGGCGCCCGTAATGGGCAGCCGTCCTCGCCGCATGTAAAAAGTGTGCGTCTGTGATTCGAATTCCCCCATCTGGGGATGAACAAAGTTTGTTTGTTTGTTTAATTCTAGATGGGAAACAATCTAAACTGTCAACGTCAGCACGTCCTGTTCGTTGGCTCCATTTCCGATTCCGACTCATTTCACGCGTTTCCATGGAAAACGAGAATTTCCGAGCGGTAGCGTCCACCCATCCCGCGTGTTGGGGAAGTCGGTCTAACTTCAGTCTGGGGTTTTTAGCAAATCCTCTACACTGACATGACCTCCAGGCAGTATTTTAATGTTTGCTGGGTTCTAACAGAATTTTCTGCTTCTTCATGAGCCCCCCCCCTCCAGTGGCACCCCATTTAAAAATCCTGGGCACGCCCCTGGCTACCTGCTTGACCTGTACTTAACCTTCTTTTATGTAACGCACACAAGACAAAGTTGAGAGGGAAGAAAAACCGCGGTGATGCCGTGCCTAAAGGCACCTCAGTTATACTTTTTTTTTTTTTTTTTTTAACCCACACTGTTGCTAGTTTTCTGTGCGGAGGAGCTCCAGAGCAGGGTCACCCGCCCAGCTCCTACCTGTGACCCGGCAGGCGGGCGGACCAAGCGGTAGGAAACTCCCCGGTTTCTCCGTTGGCCTCGGACGCCCCCCT
>VUQH01011827.1:31170-43058 GCA_015106775.1 Etroplus canarensis
AGAGGAGCCGCAAAAACGGCATAAATGCCCAAAGCGAGCCGGTCGGAAACTGGAAAGTGCGGCGAAATGTTAAGAAATAGGGTTAAGTTTCCCGGCGCGGGGTTGTGCGTCGGTCCGAGGGCGTTCAAACGAAGTTAAAAGCTTCCACACAGGTAGGCAGAGCAGCTAGGGCGTGTTCCCCAATCTGCCCCGAAAACACGCACACTCTGCGGACTAACGCCTTTTGTTGTCTGCGTGGGGGGGGGGGAAACACACACACACACGGCCAGGCGAACACTGTTGTTGCTACAGGAGTCAACACAGCAACATCTGCACAGCACACGTACGGCCCCGGCTCAGGTGTCATTAAATCATAACTCACCCTTTATCTCCGGAGCGACCATTCCCGGGGCTGATAATGTATCCGGGGGCTGTAAAACACTTTGCCCCACAGCGCACGGTAGGCTCCGGTAGGCAGCAGCCCGCAGTAACCGTAGGAATCACCCTGGCAGTCAGGAATTTCACAAGGGGCAGAGCTTCCCTGCGTGAGGGGGTGCAGTGCCCGAGCCTGCCGCTAGAGGGGGGGGGGCTGCAAATACTTTCCAGAGTTGAAGAGAAGCTGCTGCAACATAAGTTGTTAAATCGCACTGATGGAGCCGTCCCTGCTTGTTGCCAGGCACAAAAAAAAAAAGTCTTGAGCAACCCCCTCATATATGGAATTCACCTTCAGCTGCTCCCTTGTATCCACCACACAAGCAAAGTCTTTACACTGGATGCCCTTCCTGACACAACACTCCATGCTGAAGGAGGTCGGAATCAAACCAGGGGCCCTTTCCGCTTCTGAGGCAAATGCGCAAACCGCTGCGCTACAGGGACGCTCGCTGAAACGTGCAAGTGTACATGGAGATGCCCGTGCATGAGGCAACGACAGAGGTTGCACAAATCTAATGAGCTCGAAAGTCAACGTTTGGTTTCGAGATTGAAGAAGTCTAAGACTGTATTTAGCACCATCAGTGGTTCCTTCGGTTCTGACCAGTTTCTCAGTCCCTGCCAATGGAAAACATCCACACAGCATGATGCTGCCTCCACCACGCTTCACTGTGGGGATGGTGTTCTTGGGGTGTTGAGTTGGTGCCAGACTGACTGCTCAGAATCAAGGTTTTTGTTGAGTATATGTATACCCATTTTATATATTTGAAATACAGTTGTATAATGTATAGTATGTGTCATGTTGAACTTTTCATAGACAATAAATGATGTTAAAGAGAGAATTTACCTCATGTCTTCATATTGCAGGAGTAAAATGGAAATTTTAAGTTTGACAGAAATGATTTGATTTATATCAAAACTTATTTAGATAACGACGATATGAAAAATATGATCCTGATATGAATTTTTCCCATGTAGCCCAGCTCTACCTTCAGGGTGACCTTTGGTCTCGTTGTTGCCTCTCTGATTAATGCCCTCCTTACCCACTCTGAGTTTTGGTGGATGGCCCTCTCTAGTTAGGTTTGTTGTGGTATCATATTCTTTCTATTTTTTGATGATGGATTTAATGATGCTCTGTGGGATTTTAAAACTTTGGGGTATTTTTTTTTTATAACCCAACCCTGATTTGGTCTTCTCCACATCTTTGTCCCTGACCTTCTGGAGAGCTCCTTGGTCTTCATGGTGTGGCTTGCTTGGTGTTGATTACTCTTTGTAGTGCCCTTCAAGAAGCGAGCAGAACTGTTCAGTTCAAACTGAGTTAAAGATTAATTCAAGTCATTTCACTTTTATTTATATAGCACCAATGCACAACAAAAGTAGCCTACAGTAGTAGCCTTAAGACCCTACAGTACTGAAAACCCAAACAATCAGATGATCCCCTATGAGCAGCACTTGGCGACTGTGGGAAGGAAGAACTCCCTTTTAACAGGAAGAGACCTCCGGCAGAACCAGACTTAGGGAGGGGCAGCCATCTGTCTCGACTGGTTGGGGGTGAGGGGAGAGAAAGGAGAGCAGAGAGAGAGGGAAGACAACATTAATGACATGCAGCAGCAGCAAATAAAAACATGGGGAGGTGTTTAAGATAGGATGGAGCCTGATGGTTTAAGACTTTGTAAGTGAGTGGAAGGATTTTAAATTCAATTCTGGATTTAACAGGGAGCCAGTGACGAGAAGCCAATATAGGGGAAATATGATCTCTCTTTCTAGTCCCCGTCAGTACTCTCGCTGCAGCATTTTGGAACAAATAAAAGTGGCAATACCAAAAACAAACCAAAAAGTCCCAGTTTTAGTTATTTTTTGTGCTTTTTTTTTTTAAATGAATAGAGATTAAATGACCACTATTTAGCTGATGGTTGTGGTAACTTTTGTGGAAGCAGTGTTGTCCATCGTTCCTGATTTGAGTTCTAGCCGAACTCCAGACTGAACATACAACACCACCCTGATGGCCTCCTTTATTCTTGATCTCTATTGAAAAATAAGGTGCCCAAATGCTTTCAGTACGTTACTGATCCCATTTCTCCACGAGGCTATTGAATGCGCAATTTTCAGCTTATACATTTCTCCTAATACAACACTGTTGCTTTGCTGCTTCTACTGAAGTTAATCGTCGAAATCCTTTTTCCACCACTGCTGGCTCGTGACTCCAGAAGTATCTTGCGACCATGTGTTGAAAAATCTTTGCGTTTCCATGATATCTTCCGCAACGCTGTTCACATCAGAAGCCGCTTTGCATTAAATCACATCTGAAGCTTGGGAAACTACGACTACAGCATCACGAGATTTTTGTGCGTTTGTCTTTATCGAAGGAAGAAAAGTTATCTGGTGTGTTTGTTTACATTCTCATTTAAGAGGCTTATTCAAAGCCTCGCTGGCTTCATTGTGTTTCTTTCACTGACTGTGTCCCAGCCAGATTGCTATCGCTCTGCTGCTTTGTTTTGTTGCTCTGAGCGAGTGATCGACTGCTTGTATTGCTGTCAACTGTTTACCTTTTTCAGCATCGTGAGCTGTGACAAAAACATCGCCTGTCTGCGAGTGGGAGGGAGGAGGCAGACCGGCGCTTTAGTCAAAAAAATATCTATGAATCTTCACAGGGGAAAGTCTGCTAACTTTGTGAATTTAATGAAACGTTAATGCAGATGGAAGCGTGATGGCGTGGGCTTCCACGGCCGAGCGCGTCACAGTGGACTCAAAGAAAGCAGAGCACAGAGTAGAAGTTCGCCGGCTTTCATAAGAAGATCTTTCAGAGACAATATTTTTAGAATATGCAACAAATTGAGCTAATATGCCAGTCTCTCCCAGCAGTAAGGGTGTGGGTGTTGCAAGGCTTCAGGCAAGTCTAGTAATAATCCAATTCAGTTTTATTTATAAAGCACCAATTCACAACAAAAGTCGCCTCACGGCACTTTACACTGTAAGGTAAAGTCCCTACAGTGTCAGAGAGAAAACTTCAACAATCAGACGGTCCCCTATGAGCGAGCACTTGGCGACTGTGGGAAGGAAGAACTCCCTTGTGACAGGAAGAGACCTCCGGCAGAACCAGGCTCAGGGAGGGGCAGCCATCTGAGGGGAAAGAGAGGACAGAAAGGAGAGCAAAGAGAGACGCAGACTGTGGGAGAGAGAAGACAGCGTTTAATGACGTGCAGCAGCAGCAAATAAATGCATGGGGAGTGAAAACTTTAAGAACCATAAGTAGGCGCCTCTCTGAGAGTGAAATGGGAAAATATGGTACAATGAGGTCTTTAAGATAGGATGGGGTCTGACTGTTCAAGCTTGGCCTTGCTTATTACGCTGCATTGTAGTGAGTGTTCCAGTGAGGAGTGGAGGAAACTGCCTGCCTTAAATACCCCAGGTAAATGGAAATAGCAAACAGGTGTGCTTGCTGGACTCCACCCGGCTGCACCCACTCCTGCACACCAGACAGAAGAGGGGAGATAGAGCAGTAAGGGGAGAGAGACAAATGGTGGGTAAACACCTAGAGGACAGGGAACCACCACAGAGCAGCTGCATGCAAGCCTTCCATCACCAAGCACAATGCCAGGCATCAGATGGAGTGGTGTAAAGCACGCCGCCACTGGAATCCGGAGCAGTGTAAACCTGTTCTGTGGAATGACAATGAGGCTTCTTTATCTGGCAATCTGATGGGTGAGTGTGGGTTTGGCAAATGTCAGGAGAAAGTTACCTGACTGACTGACTGGAGGAGGGATAATGGTATGGAGTTATTTTTCTGGGGTTGGCCTGGGCCCCTTAGTTCCAGTGAAGGAAAATGTTAACGCTTCAGCTTACCAAGACATTTTTAGACAATTCTATGCTTGCTTGGGGAAAGCCCTTTTCTGTTTTAGCATGACTGTGCCCCAGTGCGCAGGCAAGTTCCATAAAGGCATGCTCGGACGAGTTTGGTGAGTGGCCCGCACAGAGCCCTGACCTCAACCCCGTCCAACACCTCTGGGATGAACTAGAGCTGAAATTGTGAGCCAGTGTCCGAAATTCCCACAGACACCCTTCAAAAGCTTGCAGAAAGCCTTTTCACAGGAGTGGAGTCTGTTATAGCTGCAAAGTGGGGGATCAACTCCATCCCAGCAGCCATGGTTGAAACCTCAACGTCATCTCCTGGGTTGAAACTGGTTATGGTGTAATGTAAATACTGAACTGTAGCCGGACAGAAGCTGATATTTCCACACAGAAAAGCGGTCGGGTCAGACTGTCTCCTACAATCCTACAGATTACTGCAAAGGAGGAAGCAAACATATATATTTCTTTGTTTTTTTAAACACAGATAACCAGTCTGGTTAGTGCGAGGTTGTGAATAGACGTCCCTGTAACATTTTCTCCACGTACAGAGACTGGTCAAACTTCAGCGTAAAAAATTAGACACTTTTAAGTAAATTATAGTTACACAACATCTAATTCCTGTCTCATGTGTTGCATGGTGAACTTGACACAAATCCCAGAGATGCTACAGTTCATTCACAGAATATTAATAATAATGAGCTTTGAGGTGGGAGGTCACGAGCTTGGATCACCCATAGAGAGAAGTTTTTTTTCTTTTTTCTCCTGCGCACTTTATGAATAAAGTTTTGTTTATCCTGCTTTATTCTAACTGATGAAGGAAAAGTAGAAAACCATTCTTGAACTCAAACTTTCTCTTGCTTGAAAGTCTGTAACAACATCAAAAGGTTGGATACATTTTTCTTGATAGCAATATAGGACAATTGCACAAAGTTACAAATGGTTAGTTGTGGTAACTCTGTGCCCCGCCCTTTCACATGGTAAATGTTTCATTCACCGATGGTTCGTGCTTGCAGAGATTTCAAATACACTACCAGTTAAAAGTTTGGACACGCTCGGCCAGAGTGGAGTATGGCCAAGCATGTCCAAACTTTTTCAAACTTTTTTGAAACACCCAATATTAGTTTTGGGGTGTGCACAATTATTCAACCAGCTTATTGTGCATATTTAATTTTTTAAATATATTTTTCCTCCCAACAGATTTTTTAAATCAAATTATTTATTAACCAGGAAGTAAACTCTTGAGAATAAGAATATCTTTCGCGAGAGCGTCCTGGGCTGACGGGGCAGCATTACCCTAGCATGTTTTTCAATAGCAGGAGAAACCGGAGCACCCGGAGAAAATCTGCGCAAGCACGGGGAGAACATGCGAACTCCACACAGAAAGGCCCTGCCTGGGTTTGAACCCAGGACCCTCTTGCTATGAGGCAATGGTGCTAACCACTGAAACCTGATGACCTGTCTCCATCTAAAATAACCATTAATGGGACCATTAAAGCGAACGGACTGGGAGACACAAGCAAGGCTGGGAAGAATGTGAAGGTTCTCTGCAGCAAAGCAATCCAGAAGCTGCTCCCTGATTGGCTGACGGCATCAGCAGGTGTGATGCTGGACCGAGAATTATACAAGCGAATGCGTGTGTAACACTGTCGGGAGACAATGAGGTAACAGATACAGAAAGAGCAATGCATTGAAAATCTCATATATAAAGTATTAAAGTTCCTACGTGCGGCGCCTTTGACTATGATGAGCTGTTCACATAAAGGTTACAGAACATCACTTAAGACATACATCCCCACCATTGATTTCACATCTCTCTGCTGTTGTTGTCTTCTCCATCTATTGTGTCACAAGACAAAGGGGCCACGGGCCAGTTCATTCAGTCTGCAAACACACTCCAGCGCTCAATCCACAAGCAGCGGATGCCTCCAGCAATTACACAGCTGTATATGAATCAATATTTCATCCCCCTTTGAAATGCATCCTTACCAGACACACACACACACACACACACACACACACACACACACACGCACACACTCCCTTAGATATATCTCATCCCCTCCAGAACACAATGGAGGTCATGACTGGGACACGACCCCGGAGCTTCCCTCTTTTCTCCCCCTGCGGAGAGCCAAATAAACACCAGGATGGGGGATGGAAGGCAGGGTTGGGTGTTTGATTCTCTCCAAGTTTCGGCAGTGAAAATATTTGATGGTTTTCCATAATTTGGCTGCATTCTGAGTGAATAATCCAGGTCTCATGCTGATCTGTGCAGCAGCAGCAGCAGCAGCAGCTTTAGTTTAATATTAGTGCGCCACCACGTGGCAATCCGCCGCCATTACACCCCCCCAAAAAGATGACTGCTAATCCAATCTGAGCATCTGGCAGACCTACCAGTGCTTTCTAATTTGCTTTGCAGTCATTCACTCCTTAAAATTAAGGCAACCGGTGCAGTTATTAGCACCAAAATGCAATTTTGCATTTAATTTACCGTTTCTAAAGTTATATCAGCCGATGATTAATTTAACAAATGCAACTTAAACATCAGCACAGCAGCCACGTGTTACCAGAGGACCCCTGACTACAGCAGCGAGGACCCCACATAGGCACGCGCAGCAGCAGTGGCGGCGGAGGCGGCAGCAGCAGCGCGTGCTGTCACTTTTCACGTTTGTTCAAAGGGGAAAGCGCCCGCAGATGGCCTCTATTGAGAAGGCGAGGTGTACCCCCCCCTCCTCAACCAGCCCACCCCCCGAGATCAATTCAATTTGGTGTTGGGAAGATGGATGGATCCCTCCCCAAAGACACGGAGTTTATGAGTTTAGAGGTTTTTTTTTTTTTCCTTTGGTAAATAGGGGAGAAAAATGAAAGCGGCGTAAAAATGAAGACGAAGTGGGAAGAGATGCCGTTTATGAGACCACACGCATACATGCAGAGAGAGCTGGAGAGACGGAGGGAGAGGTGCGGCCCGCAGCAGGATGAATGCCCGGGTTTCCGGAGGAACACCTCTTCAGAGTCGGCCAGGACGAGATTCTCGGCTCAGGGGCCTGTCACATTCGCGCCGTGACAAATCTGTATTATTTTCAGAGCAAGTCTACACTCCCTAGCCACTTTATTAGACACACCTTGCTAGTGCTGGGCTGGATCTCCTTTTGAGCTTTGTGACATGAGTTATCGTGCTGGAAGCAGCCATGAAGATGCGTACACTGTGGTCATGAAGGGATAGACATGCTCAGCAACACTACTCGGGTAAGGCTGTGGCCTTTAAAGGATGCCCAAAGTGTGCCAAAAAATAGCTGACAGGAGTGGTACACCCGGTGTGGTCTTCTGCTGCTGTAACTGCTTCTAGGTTTGATGCATTGTGCATTCAGAGATGCTCTTCTGCATACCCTGGTTGCTAACGAATGTTTTTGTTGAGTTAATGTTGCCTTCCTATCAGCTCCAAGCAGTCTGTCCATTCTCCTCTGACCTCCGGATCCATGCTTTTGAGTTGTTTATGCCAAATTCAGTTGGTGGCTGGTTGGGAACCAGAAGGCTGCGGAGTGGCGTTGGTTCGAAACTCGCCTGTGGAGGAGGAAGATTGGAGATCGGAGGCCAGTTCAAGACCCACCGTGGACTTACACGAGGTGTATTGGAGACCTAGAGAGCAGTCAACTTAACCCTCCGAGCACTGCCGAGGTGCCCTTGAGCAAGGCACCGAACCCCCACAGTGCTCCTTGGCGCCTGTAAAATGGCTGCCTTGTTTCTCCTCACGTTCCTCTCATCAGTTGCATCCCTCTTCTGTTTGTGTTATCGCATGACCACAGCTGCATGTCAACATGTGTGTCATCATTAGTGTGTGGAGAAAAATTGTGTAATTTCCCCATTGGGGATAAATAAGCTATCTCTTCTTCTTCTTCTTCTTCTTCTTCTTCTTCTTCTCTTCTCTTCTACTCTTTGTCCTCCTGGTGCTGACCTGCTCTCTGTCTTTCTCTCTCTGTCCTGTGTGAATGTGGGTGTGTCACTTTAGCTCTGACATGTTTACTTTAACTTATTATTGGGTCAGCAGAACTCAGTTCAACAGAGCACCTTTGGGAGGTGGTGGAACGAGAGGTTTACATGGATGCAGCTGATGAATCTGCAGCAACTGTGTGATGCTGTCGTGTCAATATGGAGCAAAATCTCTGAGGAACATTTCTGGCACCTTGTTGAATCTCTGCCATGAAGAATTAATGAAGTTCTGAAGGCAAAAGGGGGTCCAATCCAGTACTAACAAGGTGTACTCAGTGAAGTAGCTGGTGAGTGTATATCCATTATGTGAATGAAACTAAACTAACTAAAATAAAAATAACAGATTATGATCTAAACTGACACAAAAAAGCGAAGATCAGAATAATCCTAAATAAACAAAGCTGGCAAAATGGACAGCTGTAGGACTCTAAAACTTAAGGGGCTTTAGTTAGTTTGTGGCTATAAAGTTCTTTTTATAGATGTATTTTTTGATTAACTACAAGTTTAATATCTACCATAAGGATATGAATTGAATGATGTCATCTAAAGTGTCCTTTCTTTTCTTTTTTTTAACCCATCTGTGACCCCAATGCCATAAATGTTGGGCCACAGACTAACTGTAACTCATTCGATCAACAGCAAGATGGAGTGATTTGTAAATCTCAAACCAGTACATAGAAAACATATCAAATGCTGCAGCTGAGATATTTTACTATTTCAGCTTGAATTTGATGGCAGCAACATGTCTGAAAAAAGGCTGGAAAAGTAAGTGGTGCTAAAAAGAAACAGCTGGAGGAACATGTGACAGCAGGCCGGTGACGTGATCGGGTATAAAAAGAGCACCTTAGAGAGGCAGAGTCTCTCAGAAGTAAGGAGGGGCAGAGGTTCAGCAATCTGCCAGAAACTGTGGCTACACATTGGAGCAATTTCAGAATAATGTTCCTCAGTGTTAAATTGCAAAGACTTTGAATATTCCATTATCTACAGTAATATCATCAAAAGACTCAGAGATTTTGTAGACATCTCTATGATCAAGGGACACAGCTGAAAACCAGTATTGTTGCTGGTGATCTTCGGGCCCTCAGGCAGCGCTGCATCACAAACAGACATGATTCTGTCATGGAAATCACTGCATGGGCTCAGGAGCACTTCCACACATCACTGTCTGTGAACACAGCTGGCCGCGCCATCCACAAATGCAGGTTAAAGCTCCAGCATGCAAAGAAGAAGCCATATGTGAACATGATCCAGAAACGTCGCCGTCTGTTCTGTGGTAAGACCAATGGAAGTTTGAAATTCGTTTTGGAAAACATGGACACTGCATCCTCTGGACTAAAAAGCAGAGGTACCATCCAGCTTGCTATTAGCACTCAGCACTCAGTTCAAAAGCCTGCATCTCTGATGGTATGGGGGTGCATTAGTGTCTATGGCACTGGCAACTTGCACATCTGGAAAGGCACCATCAATGCTGAAAGGTAGATACAGGCTTTACAGCAACATATGCGTCCCTCCAGATGACGTCTTTTTCAGGGAAGGTCTTGCATATTTCAGCAAGACAATGCTAAACCACATACCGCAGCTATTCCAACAGCATGGCTTCATAGTAGAAGAGTCTGGGTGCTGGACTGGCCTGCCTGCAGTCCAGACCTCTCACCAACTGAAAACATTTAGTGCATCAAGAAACACAAAACGTGACAAAGAAGATCCAGAATTATGTATCAGACAAGAATGGGACAACATTCCTCTCCCAAAGGTCCAGCAGCTGGTCTCCTCAGTTCCCAGATGTTTACAGACTGTTGTCAAAAGAAGAGGGGAATGCTACACAGTGGGAAACAGGGAACATCATCCAAACTTTTTGCAGACATGTTGCTGCCCCAGTGTTTATCATGAAATAGTAAAATGTCTCACTTTCAATATTTGATATGTTTTCTGTGTTCTTTTGTGAATAAAATCTGGGTTTATGAGATTTTCAAATCATCACCTTGTGTTTTTATTTATATTTTACACCGCGTCCCAACACTTTTGGAATTAGGGTTATAATTCATAGGGGGCCCGTTGCCAGTTTTCCCCTCAGCAGGTACCGTGGCCTTGCAAATAATTTGAAGAGAGCAGCACTGAATGCCAAAAATGTCCTTGAATATCAGTTTAAAAAGCCGAGCTTACTCAATGTTTCTCATGTGAATTCTTTACTACTTTTTAAATATAATATCTCAGGGTTTTTGCACTGCAAAGCCAGACATTTGAAGATGTCAAAGTGGAGTCTGGGGTCATGTTTTTACACACCCTACAGTGATCCAGTTAGAGTAACTAAGAATTAGCACCAGTTGTGGCTTTATAACGAATATTCACCATTCTGTTCTGCAGTAACCTGAGGACTTAAGTTCAAATCAGGGCAATAACGAGCACGTATTTCATTTCTCTGTAAAATATAATAACAGAGGATTAAAGAGGAGATAATTCTTCCTTAATGTCTTTAGGATCCACTAATTATAAGTCTAAATCTTGGCTTTATGCGTGTGCCCTCCGAGACTTAAAAAAGGGACAGCAGGATGTTGAATAAACTCCCCCTCTGACTCACAGCGACTCACGTCCAACGAGGCGTCCGCAACAAAAGTCCAACAATTGGATTTAAACGATCTTAACCAAATTGAACCCCAATGAATATCACCGTTTTAACTCGCCAGACCGGGCCGTGTGCCGGGGCCTAATGCATGCACGCGCACCTCACGACAGACCCTGCGGTACAGATGGTCCGAGCGTGAGCCTGAATGAGAGGGGGAACATCCACGGCTGCTGACGCATTGTGTGTGTGTGTGTGTGGGGGGGGGACGTCTTCTTCAATACAGCACTTAATGAGAACAGACTGACTCTTTCTCCCTCCCCATTCGCCTTCCTCCATCCATTCTATTCCTCCTCCTCCTCCTCCTCCTCCCTGATTCTCCACTTCTCCTCTCCTCTGCCCATTTCCATCTGTTTGGAGACAAAGGACCACGAGCCAGCTCGAGCCCCGGGACCCTGCTGGTGAAGTAGGCAGGGATAATGCGGCCCATCCCGGGGGCTGCATTTCAACACATGGACCTGGCTTTGTACTTCTGCAGCACGAGCACCCTTCACGCTGCACACACACACACACACACACACTTCCCTCCTTGCTTGCCTCTGTCATAGCAGTGTGTGTGTGCATCCTGGTGTGTGTGTGTGTGTGTGTGTGTATGGGGGGGGACTAGTTGCAGTACTGATGGGGGAGTTCTCGCCTTGAACATGAACACTTCCATAATACCCAGTGACATGGAGAATAAAAGAGAAGGCGAAAAAATGAGGCAGCACAAAAAGCCCCAAATGTTGTTCCTCGTACTGTGAACATATGGCTGTTTGTTGTCATACTCTTTCTCCCTGTCCAATTTACACAGAGCTAGTGAGCTCTCAGAATTAAATGGGAGTGTGTGGAGCCCTCTGTGTGTGTGTGTGTGTGTGTGTGTGTGTGCTCCTCCTGGCTTTGAGTAGGCCTATACCTGAATGATGATGAGGAGAAGGATGTCCAAACGCTGCTAATGGCCCCTGTATAATCCCCTGCCGTCTGCACACACCTCCTGACATATGGTCACTCCTCGGCCTCCGCCGTTACATAAGCCACACAGTGCAAA
>VUQH01011831.1:5744-16847 GCA_015106775.1 Etroplus canarensis
AAAAAATACAATAAAGTCAAACTATAAAGAAATGGGGAATGGCTCGAGATTGTTGCAGTGACACTTTCTGGCCTGTTGGTGGTGCCAGGAAAAGCTGTGGTAATCTGTCTGCTTTTAAACTCAGCAAACTGCCTAAAATTCCCAAACTGGCCTCTTCATAATGCCAGATGTGGTGGAGTTCATCTTCTAGGAGCAGAAAATGTCATAATTACAGTAAAGAAAATTAATCTTTAAGGATCAGATTAGCTAATTATTCAGTGGTAACTGTGAAATAAAAAGAGCTTTTAAAGAGAATGTGGACGAGACCGTCAAGACAAACTGGTGAAATTGCCCTCACTCCCTTTGATGTTGAGAGCTGAGACACACGAAGTAGCAGCAGATGAAATTCCTCACATTCCGGATTCCCGTGTTTATATTGGATTTTTATGTGCGCTCATTCGTTCTTTATGATCATTTTTAACGGGAACAGAAACCCCTCCGTGTGCTTATTTTACCCACGACCCTCCGTGACCTCTCCTCATGGAGCGGGAGCTGGCCGTCTTCGCCTCCCAGGAGGGGCTGGCAGAGATTCACAGAGCCGCCTGTCCAAATGTTGATGCTAAACGTACAAATGCTCTGCTCAAAAGTGGCTCTAAAAGGCAAACGTGTTTGAGCGCGGGCAGGAATGATGAGGTGGCGTGGACGTGCAGATGCACTCAGCTCCTCCTCAGATCAGGATGCGACAAGCATGTGGTCTACTTTCTGGCCTCAGAGGCTGTAAGCGCGGCGCTGTTTAGTGATGCCATAACTCAAGATTACGATCCAGTTTTCGCAGCCAAAACACAGGCGTCCACACTGGAGGAGGAGCGTGTCAAAGGAGGGTTAGATGGAGGCGATCAGGTGAGATTTCATGGAGAATCTCAGGGAAAGTCAGATTTTCATCTCCGGCAAAACGGCAGCGCAGGGGTGCCGAGAGAGGAACTGTTGGACCCCCTTCTGCCTTCAGAACTGCAGTAATTCTTTGTGGTATCGATTTAACAAAGTGCTGGAGACGTTCCTCTGAGGCCTCCACATCTGAGTGAACCCACTGTCATGTTCAACAAACCAGTTTGAGATGATTTAAGCTTTGTGACACGGAAGCAGCCATCAGAAGACACGGACTATGGTCATAAAGACGTGGACATGGTCAGTGACAATAATTCAAACTGATTCAGTTTTAGCTAACAATCCCACTAATTTAAAACAACATTATTGGTATTCCTCAGCTCCTGCACCATTTGTTGTAGAGATGTTGTGGCGGTGCGACAGTAGCTATTACTTTTGTGAAAACGATGCAAAAAAAAGGACATCAAAGGACAGGTCAGAGCAGCTCTGTCTGGACAGTGATCCTAACAAAAAGCAACACTCGAGCGGTTTAAAGGGAAACGTGTTAATGCGTTGGAATGGCCCCGTCAAAGCCCAGACCTCAACCCGACTGAGAACTTATGGCGTGATTTAAAGACTGCTGTACACCAGCAGAAACCATCTAACCTGAAGGAGCTGGAGCAGCTTTTTATTGAAGAATGGATCCTCCAGTCTCATAGAGACATACCCTGAGAGACCTGCAGCTGTAATTGCTGCAAAAGGTGGATCTGCAAAGTGCTGAAACCCTATGCAGGCACCACTTTCTGGCTTTTTACTTTTTAGAGCTTTTTTAAAAGGCTTTTTTAAAAGTTTCACTTTACCAATTTTGATTTAATGGTTTAATGTGAACATTAAAGAACACATCCCACTCAAAAACTCCAGGATTCCTCACACACGGCCAGAATACTGCCATTTTCTGAGGTTTCTGAGGTTTTTAGGTCCAAACGTGAATAAATAACCTCAACTTTGTCTGACTTTAATATATTTGGAGCGTTCGAGCTCGTTCTGCATTTCCTTTGGAACAAACCTGACAAGGTGAAAAGGTCACTCTCTATTCTGAGTTTGACTGGGGGTCTCTTGTCCCACTCGACCCAATCAGCAGAGGTCGAGGAGTTGAAGAGGTTGTGTGAAGTGTGGCGGGGAAGGCGGGTCCAGCTCTGAGAGGGGATTAAATGAAGAGCCCTGCAAGGGGGTTGAGGTGGACCTCTGCCGTGGCCGGCATTCCTCCTGTTACAGCCCATCATCTGGCACCTCTTAAAACCGGACGGGTCGGCTGCGAGCAGCAGGCCCGGCTCAGCGCGGGGAAGGACTCAGCTTTTCCCGCCACTCACCCCATGGATCACATTTAACGACGCCGCTGACATTAGATCCATGTCATGTGGTTTCCTCGCTTTACTAGCCGCAGATATGATGGGGAGGATTATCTGTCCACAGTTTGGACGTCTCGTTGCTTCCTTTGTTCCTACGGATGTTTTTAAAAAGCTGTCAAACTCCCGTCCTTCCCTTTTTGTCCTCCACTGGAGGTGATTCACACTTCCTGATGACGCCAGGACCTCAAACTTTTCAGGAAGTAGTTCAGTCAGTCAGCGGGATGTGACGGAGAAGGACTTTTTATGACTGATGTAAACAGAAGATGTCTTCTTCCTGCTCTGAGGAGCAAAACTACTGTAATAAATACATAAAAAATTAATATGCCAGATCGGCTGTTTGTGAAGCCGCAGTCACAAAAATACACCACCTGCAGGCGAGCGATTAAAATGAATGAAATGATGACCACGATCTCAGCTGACCTGTCGGATGTGTAGGAGTACGCTGTAATACCCTGAGTGGTCTGAGTGTTAGTGGAGGTCCTGCTCACCTTCTGATGAAGGAAGCTGACTCACAGCCACCTGATGCGGGATTAAACTCACTGACACCTGTGGATATATAAATCTACACACCTCCTGTTACAATACCAGGTTTTTCTTCTTCTTCTTTCAGTTAGGGGGTCTCCACAGCAGATCATCTGCCTCCATCTCATCCTCTTCCCTCGCACCAACCCTCTGCATGTCCTCCTTCACTACATCCATCAACCTTCTCTGTGGTCTTCCTCTTCTCCTCCTGCCTGGCAGCTCCATCCTCAACATCCTTTGTCCAATGTGTCCACTAGCCCTCCTCTGAACATGTCCAAACCATCTCAGTCTGAGCTGTCCCTCTGATGGACTCTAATCCTGTCCATCCTGGTCACTCCCAGAGAAAACCATTGTATCAGCAGCTCTCTCCCTTTACCAGTCATAGTCCCTACATTTAAAGTCCCTACGCTCACCTCCACCCTCCTACTGTTCCTTCTCTCCATCTCTCCTCAGTAGCATAGTTTTAGGACGTGTTGGTCATGAACGAACTGGTACAAAGAACCAACTTTTTAATGTGAACAACTTGTCGTTTTGAAATTAATATGAGACAGAATGATATAACAAACTCCTGCTACGAGTGTTAAATGCATTCGCTAACGAGATATCACATGTATGCTGTGAAACCTTTCATGTGAGGGTAGACATGGATCATACCATCAGGCAGAGGTGGTCAGGGGTGCAGAAGAGGAGAGTGGGCACTAGAAAACACTGTGTGAATTGTTCAAACAAAAATGATGAAAAGAAGTAGGATTTGGATAAGGCAGAATGTAAAATTTAAACAATTAAGCTGTCGTATACCTAAAAGTGTTAGATGCTGCTGTTTTGCACATTGCAATATAATTTCTTATGTTGTTTATCTTTATTTTTACTTTAAAGGGGTCATTTTATAACAAAGCACATTCACTTGAGGCCTGTATTTAATGTGCCTTTCTTCAGTACTTTTTTCTGCAAAGTTTGGAGTCAGCTGTTTTATTTTTTACTGTCATTAATAAAAGAAAGACCTACTCTTTTGTTAGCGGTGTGTTTAAATAAGAACAATTTCACATTAGATGCTGTAATTTTTACTTTTAAATCCTTCAGAGCAAATGATGTATCAAATAATTTAAGTGATATATGTGAACACCTACATATTATGAGTCCAAAGAGCCAAAGTGTGACTGAATTATAAAATGTATAAGTGAAGAGCCGTTTGGGAGCCGAAAGAGCCGGCTCTCTAAAACGAGCTGAAATTCCCATCACTAACAGTTTCCACCGGCATTGATCGTTCTTATAAATCAGGCCACAACCAATCAGGTATGGGAATCGTATGATGAATCCATATATTTGAGTTGGCAAAGATTTTACACTGGATGCCCTTCCTGATGCACCCTCCCCATTTACCTGGGCTTGGGACCAGCACTAGGAGTACACTGGCCTGTGGGCTGCTGTGGCTGGGTTAAAATACCACTTTGTTTCTGATGTAAAAAAACAGGCCATGATAAATAATTTAAAAACTTTTTCCACCTAAAAATGGTGGACAACATATGGAACTGTTACTGAGAACTGGTCCCTCCGTAACTGATGAAAAGACCAGATGAAACCTGGACAGGGAGGCTGCCAAGAGGCCTGCAGCATCACTGAAGGAGCTGCAGGAACTTCTGACAAGTCCTGGTTGTGTAGAACATGTGACAACAATTTCCTGCGTTCTCCACATGTCTGGACTGTAGGGTAGGGTCGCAAGATGGACGCTTTTCTTACAAAGAAAAACATCCAGGCTTGGATAAATTTGGCAGAAATACATCAGGTCTCCCAAAACCATGTAGGAAAATGTGATAAAACCAAAGTTTAACTATATTAATAGATCTTCTTCTTCTTATTATTATTATAGAAGACATTTTAGAAAGTTAAAATAAACAGAGAAATATTACTTTTTAAATAAATAGTTCCTTTAATTTTCTATGATATTTTTGGCATTTCATTTCATTATTATTTTGGCAGTGTGGGTCCTCCATACTTTCTATGCCCATCAGGATGAGAACAGGAGTAAAAGGCTGGAAATCTCCTTCTTCAACAGATAAAATCCCACATTAATGAACAAGTTTGGGGAATTTAGTGAAAATTATACTTTGGGCTGTTTTCTATGAAGACTCAAAGAGAAGAGCGAAATCAGAATCTTCTCAGCCTCAAAAGGACACATTAAACCCTTTAAATAGATATTATTATGAAGCTTTAGATAAATGGTGGATTTTGTTAAACCTGAGTCGTACTTCTGCTGTCCTTTCTTAGGAAAATTAAAGACTAAATAACAGAAAGAAAAACAAAACAGGCAGGGGGAGGAAGAGGAGAGAGACGGGGTGTTTGTGAAGGGCCGGTGGAGTTGCAGGGGGGATTGTGGATGAGGCTTTTCCTTTGATGAATTCGTCCGGAGGTCAAGGTCACGAGGCTGGCGTGCGTGGAAATCCATGAAGCTTAAACCTCTAAAGAGTCCAGTGAGACAATGAGGAGGAGAAGGAGGAGGAGGAAGAGGAGGAGGAGGCTGTGTGTCCATCTGCTACAGAAGGAGGAAGAGGGTGGTTGAAGTTTTGGTTTCAGGTGCCTGATGTGGGTGGAGCTCCATCAACATCCATCCAACCACAATTCAAGAGTAATGAGATTTTCTGCTGTAAGGGACGATTCAGGGAGCTGCGTCCAGACTCGTGAGGCACATCTAGAAATCCATCCATCCATCCATCCATCTGTTTTCTGCTACTTATCAGAAGTCAGGATGTGGCGGCAGCAGACTAAACAGGGTATTCCAGGCATTGTTCTCCTCAACAACACTTTCCAGTTCCTCCTGGGGGATCCCAATGTGTTCCCTGGACAGATGAGATATATAATCCTTCCACCCTGGGGTCTCCTCCGAGTTCGGTTTGCATATAAAACCTCCGAAGCCTGAGGCATCCTAACCATATGCTTAAACCACCACAGCTTCCTCCTTTAGACATGGAGCTCTGAGCATATCACCCTATCTCTCAGGCTGAGCCCAGACACCCTAAAGAGGAAACTCCTTTCAGCCTCCTATCTTTGCAACCTTACTTTTTCAGTCACTACCCAGATCTGAACTTTGGATTTTGGAACTTAGATGGACCAGCAAATCAAAAGCTTTACCTTTTGACTTCCTCTTCACTACAACAGTTCAGTACAGCAGTTCTGGATTACTGGTTTCCACACCAACTCACGCTCCACCTTCCTAAGATCCCAAGATACTTGAACTCCACTTCCCCAGCCTCTCTTCCACAAACAAAGGGGCGCAGTCCACCATTTTCCAGCTACAAACAATGGCCTCAGACTCGGAATTGCTGACTCTCATCCCCGCTTTGCTCTTTAAGTCATTAACCAGACCTCATGGCCATAGGTGAGGGTTGGAACGTAGCTGGATTGGTAAATCAAAAGCTTCGCCTTTCAGCTCAGCTTCCTCTTCGCCGCAAAGATCCTATACAACACTCGCATGTCTGCTGATGTCGTGTCAGTCTGCCGGTCCAAGTCACGCTCCACCTTCCCATCACTGGGAAGTAGGATCCCAGGATACTTAAACTCCCTTACATGGGGCAGCCTCTCTCCCCTAACCCAAAGGAAGCATTCCGCCCTTTTCCACTGAGAACCATGGTCTCAGACTTGGAGGTGCTGACTCTCAACCCAGCCATATCACACTCCTCTGCAAACCACTCCAGTTCAAGCTGAAGGTCACACTCCAATGAAGCTAACAGTACCCACCCTCCTTACCCCAGCTACACATCGAGATCCTGTCCATGAAAATCAAAGACAAGGGGCAACCCTGGCAGGGTTCAACACCTACTGAAAAGGAGCTTGACTCTGTGCTAAGAACACGGACGCAGCTCGTACTTATATAATACAAGGACCTGATAGTCCACAACAACAGACCAGGAACCCCATGCTCCTGCAGTACACCCCACAGGCAGCCCTGGATAACCTGGTCGTAATCCTTCTCCAAGTCCACAAAATACAGTTAGACTGGATGGTCAAGCGCCAATGAGCCCTCAAGAAGTTCTACAGTGGTTAAGATCTAGTTGCACTGTTCCACAGCCTGGGTGGATCTTCATTGCTACCCTTGAATCTAAGGTTGGACATTCAGCTGCTCCTTTTCAATCACCCTGGAATAAACCCTCATGAAAGTCAGTCTACAATACAGCAGAATTTAAGACTACCCCTGCAGGCTGTAGATGTCTCTGCTAGTAAGAGAGAGGTGGACAGCATCTGTTGGTCGATAATCACCTCATGGATCCTCACCCTGAAGGTAGCATCTACTAGTTTCATATTTAGCAAGTGGATAAAATAAAGTTAGGGTACTTTATTGTCTCCTATTGGAGAAAATGGGAAACTGCTGCATGAAAAGTACACCAAAACCAAATATTATAATATAGTGCCTTGCTAACGTACTTTTCCGCATTTTTCATGTTACGACCACAAAGGGAAATGTACTTCATTGGAATTTTATGTGATAGACCAGCACAAATGAGCGCATGATTGTAAAGTGGAAGGAAAATATTTCATGTTTTTTAATTTTTTTTATTTTACAAATAAAAGATCTAAAAAGTGTGGCATGTAAATGTATTTGGACCCCTTTACTCTGACACCCCTAAACAAAATCCTGTTAATCTAGAGTTAGAAGTTGTTGTAGAAATTGTGACTTTTCTACAGGACCATGATTAATGTCTAAAAGAAGAAGTGATGTAAGTTGGTTCATTTCAGTGTCAGCTGTGATTCAGAGCTCAAAACATCAACAAAAACGTTGTTTTCATGCGTCATCCCTTCATGTTTGTGTCAGCTGGAGTTCTGTAGATGAAGTAATAGGCATGGATCTACACGGCACCTCTTCCTCACATTATGGTGAAGCCATCACTGCAAGCCCAAACTTGAACTAACAGTAAATATGACTTGTCATCAGCATTGCTCAATCTCTGGATCTCCTTCAGTGCGTCAGCATTGTGTGGCAACGCCACTCTGAAGCCTTCCAGCTTTGCTGTACATTTGTTGTATGTGTCACAGCAACAAGTGTGTAGCTGTGTTGAAACATGGATTTACTAACGTTTGTGAGTGTTGCATAAATGTATTGTTAAGTTCCACAAATCAACAAAAAGCTGATCAAGTAAAAATTTCCGTTGTCTGCTTACGACTTAAAGGATTATGTAATCAGAAGAGCTTTACCTCAATAGTGCACTGGAAAGTCACATCTTTGCACATCTTCTTTCTATCACTACTTTTCCACGCAGACAGAAACGTGGTCTTCGAAAATTTGCAGGGAGAATATGAAACTGTTTTTTTTCTCTTATCTGAAAGATAGAACTTTCCTGTCCAAACCTGTCCAAATGGGAAAATCTTCATCCTCAGCTCACACTAAATGTGGCATCCCTCAAGGATCCACTCTAGGTCCTCTTTTATTCTTGCTCTACACTCACCAGCCACTTCATTAGGTACACGAGTTCAACAGCTCATTAATGCAAATTTCTAATCAGCCAATCACATGGCAACAATTCTATACATGTAGGCATGTAGACATGGTCAAGATGACCTGCTGAAGTTTCAACCAAGCATTGGAATGGGGAAGAAAGGTGATTCAAGTGACTTTGAACGTGGCATGGTTCTCTAGGGTGTATGGAGAATGGTCTGAAAAAGAGGAAATATCCAGTCAGCAGCAGTTCTCTGAGATAAAATGCCTTGTTGATGCCAGAGGTCAGCAGAGAATGATCTGAATACTTCAAGCTCAAAGGAAGGCAACAGCAACTCAAATAACTAATTGTTACAATCAAAATATGCAGAAGAGCATCTCTGAATGCAGAAGACCACACTGGGTGCCACTCCAGTCAGATAAGAATAGGAAACTGAGGCTACAGTTCAATTGGACTCACCAAAAATGAACAATAGAAAATTGCAAAACTGTTATTTGGTCTGATGAGCCTCCATTTCGGACATTCAGATGGTAGGGTCAGAATTTGGTGTAAACTACACAAAAGCATGGACCCCATTATTAACAGTATTGTATTGTATTGTATTGTATTAACAGTTCAGACTGCTAATTGGTGTCTCATCCTTGCTGCATACAACTCTGGATTGTGTGGCTCCTTTGAAAAAAGAAAACAACAAATCCGACTCCCTGGTAGAGTTCAAAAATGCACACCTTAAAGCAGGTAGTACATAAGCTGGAAAGGAAATTGTGTTCACTTAATTTAGAAGACCTTCGTCTGACATAGAAAAATAGTCTGGTAATGTATTTTTTAAAAAGCTCTCCATAAAGCGAGGACATCTTACTATTCATTACTGATAGTGGAAAACAGAAACAGTCACTGGTTTCTTTCAGTACTGCAGCCAAGCTGATAGAGTCACAGCTCTGTTGAGCCTTGTATTCCCTTAGCTCTCAGTAGTGACTACTCTGAGAATCTCTTTACAAATACATATAAATTAATGTAATTCCAAAAAGGTTAGTTTATTTCTTTTTGCATTTCAATTACACTTTAACAGTTTGATTTAAAATCTACTGGGTAGTGTACAGAAGAAACATTACAAAAAAGTCTCATTGTCCCAAAACTTATGGACCTAACTGTATGATGGAGGCTCTCACAGCTGTCTGAGCAGTGAGAGGGAAGGAGCAGAAGCAAATGATGGTGTCTCTGTGAGAGTCCACATGATTCTTTTTATGTTTCCGTTTTTGTTGAAGAGAGAAACCCTCTAACAGAATCCAGCTGTGAGGTTGACAGAGCCATGCAGCACTACAAGACAAATTGAGCCTCCTCTTCTACCATATATCACCTCTGAGCCTGTGGTCCTCTCACCCTCCTCGTCTTTGGCCTGGAGGTCCACCCTCAAAGGAAATTGACAACTGGTTTGAGAGAAGAATGAAGAGGTGGGTTTCTTTTTACATCCTGATCACAGGTTCCTCAGCTAATTGAATTATGAGATGAGGGACTGCTTTTAAATTGGTTCATTTCTCTTAATGTCTTCAGTTTAAATTCATGAAGTGAATTAATCTTCATGTGTAGAGAGCTCTAAAGGAGTTCTGACACATGTAAGTTCTTGCTGTCTATCAGATGTTTGGTGGGTTCTTGTGTTAAAACTCTGAAAAAGCAGAGAATTTTCATATTTACGGAAAGATAAAGTAAAAACCTGCAGACTGGTGAGGAAGCCCCCCGACCAGGACACACACGATCCCACATCCAAGGGACTTCAGTGCCATGCTATGTCTGCGCTCAGACAGCAGACTTTTGATGATGGTGGTGTGGGGGTGGATGTGCTTCAAACATGTTGCCTTGCAGCTTGAACTCCGTCTGAACCTGGTTCGCCACCGCAGCACTGCATGCGAGTCTTTAGCAGATGTTCAGAGTGTTTATGTCACTGGCGTGCAGTTGTGCTGTGGTGTTGAAAGAAGCCGTGTTTGAACACGGAAAGAACACGAGGGTTTGGCTGCATCAAAGACACGAGCAAGGTTTGGACATCCTGACGTTTTCAGACTGATGTCCAAACGCCGTGGCAGCAGCAGCAGCAGCAGCTGCAAACAGCAGAAAAAAAGGGCTCATCAGGTCTTTTCTCTTATTCTGAACAATCAGATTTTGTGTGGTACAGTGGTGCAGTGCTTACTATCATCACCTCACAGCAAGAAGGTCCTAAGTTTGAATCCACTGCTTGGCCATGGCCCATAAGTGGATACTCTAGCTCTGTCCCACAATCCAAAGACATGCTCATTAGGTTAACTGGTGATTCTAAATTGGGCAAAAGTGGCTGTCTTTCTTTCTATGTGGGTCGCGCAATAGAGTGGCATTCAGGGTGTACCCTTACCCTGTGACGGCGGGGATAGGCTCCAGCCTCCCCATGATCCTGAAATAGATAAGTAGTCTTCTTCTTCTTCTTTCGGCTGCTCCCGTTAGGGGTCGCCACAGCGGATCATCTGCCTAAAGACAGTAAAAGTATTGGGCATTTTATGTATTGCAGCTACAGGAGCTGTTGTGACCTCCCATTCTAAATCCAGTGGCATTAACATGGAGTCGGTCCCCCCCGTTGCAGCTAGAACAGCTTCCACTCTTCTGGGAAGGCTTTCTACAAGATGTTGGAGTGTCTGTGGGAATTTTTGCCCGTTCAACCGCAAAAGCATTCACAATGTCAGACACTGATACTGGATGAGAGGGATTTGCTCACAATGAGCATCGTCCCAAATGTGTTGGACGAGGTTGAGGTCAGAGCTGTGTGTGGTCAAGTTCTTCCACACCAAATTCATCTAACCATGACTGTATGGATCTTGCTTTGAGTACTGGGGCTCAGTCATGCTGGAAAAGAAAAGGGCCTTCCCCAAACTGTTCCCACA